>JASWJB010000494.1:0-22024 GCA_032433595.1 Conoideocrella luteorostrata
TTCAGCGACCGGGAAATTCCCTGGAATTCAGGTGCCTCAGGCCTATATTCCTTGGCATCATGCCACCTTCTTCCACTATCGTACGAATCTAGCTAATACGAGGCATCGGGACCTTCCGAAGGTGCCAGTCTAATCTCAACATTAATACGGCTCTTATATCGATATTGGACGGAGAGGCATGAAATGCCGACGTGGTAGACCTCCTTCGGAACTCAAAAACAATCGAAGAATTCTATGCGCAGCTGGAAGAGCGCAGGATGAAGCGCCTCGACGAACTCAAGACTGCCATTGCGAGCGTGCGCACCTTCAAGTGGTGCTGTTGGCCGGGCTTGCTGTATTATGTTGCATGGCCTACACCTGAATGCGTCCATCTTCGATGTCACTCAGGTCTTCATGGCTATGTCCTCGTTCATCGAAGACCGTCTTCAGGAATATGACAGAGGTAAGTACCACCCTAGTACCTGATATCTGGGATTCGTCAAGATCCTAACCACCATTTTGGAAATAGTAGCACGGGCTGAAGAACTCTCACGGACGAAGGGCTCGTCGCTGGGCGCATCAATGTTTGAGGAGATGCAAGATGCGACTGCGAGCACCGAGGCTGGCAGAAACGGCACAAATCCTTCTTCACCACCACCATCTTCGCCCAGCGAGCCGTCATATTCGAACGCCATTACTGGCAGCAGCGCTAAAAAACGCAAATACGACGACGACGAAGACGCTAGGAGCAGCCACAATAAGAAACCACGAGCCACCCGGTCACAATCAAGTCCCAGCCACGATGCAAGACGCCCTTCTCCAAGCAATAGTTGCCCCCGGCCGCTTGACGAGGGATTCCAACACAAACATCCCAGTCTTCTTACTCGGCTCTACAAGTTTATTATATAGTCTGAAAAGAGAATTTGTATCTTGTATGCTAAACGTAGATGTTCTATTTTTGTTTAAAAAATAGTGTAAAAAAACCAACATTATAAATACTTCACCAGGTTTCGAACCCTGAACGTCCAAAAAGGTAAAGGGTGTGACATTCTCATATATGCTTCTTGTGATTATCGAATGCTGCCACTATGAAACGCGATGCTAGCCTAATATATATACTGATATGCCAGATTGCACTGCACGTAACATGACCTGTCGGCAGATTCCAGAGAAGGCAGCGCGCGATTGAGGCAGCCAATCAAAGATGTCGCGTGCTAGAGTCTTGCTTACAGCCTTTGTGATACTCCATCCAAACAGATTTACACAACGAGATGGCCAGAAAGTTCGAGTATAACGGGTTCCTTCTGGCTTTCTACAGTTTGGTGCCTGCATTTGTTTGCGCGGCTTGGTGAACCCGCGATTGGATTGATGGTACGTGACCCTAATGTGGCCTGAACCGATTCCACGATGGCTTCACACATGCCTGCCCAACGGGCTCAAGTGCATGAGGTGGTTGTCTGTCTTCAATCATACTGAAAGCGCAGAATCCAACGCATGCTATATGGTAATTCATGGCCGTATATGACACGACTTGGGACATCGCAAAAATGCCGGACAGGCACGAGGATAAGGATGCGACGGAGAGATTTCCCCGCTGTCCTCCAGCACTATTCTGTACAGTCCTGCCAATTTCGCATGGTGGGAAAGAGCTGAAATTCGTTAGACTACCTTAGGTAGGTAGCTGGCAAGCAGATTCCTTCTGTCTTGAGGGAAAGAGCCCGAGAACCAACGTCGAGAGGGATGGCGCGCCAGATTAGCAGCAGAAATTGGGCACTGTAAATTCTCTCTGTCGGCTCCCGTCTGTTGATGTTTTCTTCTCTTCTTCTTCATGCTTCTTGTGATTAGATATGAGAAGCCCGGGGTCAAACCCGTGTGGACGTATTTCATTCTCATACAATTTTGGGAACCGTGGCCTGCTTTTCTTGCTTGGCGTAGCTTCTCATGTCAAGCGGGCGTCCGATGTATCCTTCGGGCTTCATCCGTACCATGTGGACTATTTTTGAAACATCACGCTTGGCTCTTAGTCTCGCAACCCTTTTTTTTTTCAATTGAGTTCTAGCTCTTGTGTCTCGTCTTAACGAAGAAACCTGCGAGTTGTCCAAATTATCACGAACTTTGCCACTAAGCCAGACAATGCAGCCCGTTGTGACTGGACAGGTAGCTTGACGTCTGGTCTGGTCTGGTCTGTGACGTCCTGGTCTGGTTGGCTTTGCCGCACAGCGCAGGACTAATAGCGGCTGGGGGCGCGGAGCGGTCGATGTTCGTCGTCGGCCAACACATGTAAGCTACTGCCCCTCTGTTGATTTATAATTCACCCTGAACGTTCATGTTGACCTTTGCAAGTCGCAAGTACTTATAAGCTAGTTCCTATTAGTACCTCCCTCCCCACGGATAGACGGTTTTCATCTACTTCAAACTCTCGTCGATAAACCCCAAACCCCAAACCCTCCCCCACCATTCGCACCAGACCCAAGGCTGGGATACCCATTTGCTCTGGCACCTCTTCTTTCATTCAGTTCCAACCGCCAAATGAACCGCATTACTATTGGACCCGTCCAGCTCGTCGATTTCACTCACCATGGCGAGCTACGTAATCACTGGCGTCTCCCGGGGGCTAGGCGTAAGTTGCACCCAAATTGCAGCTGGAATGAAATGCAATGAAACTGATCTGCCTCTAATGCCCCCCTTTTTTTCTTTTTAGTTCGAGTTCCTCCGCCAATTGTCCAGCGACCCCAAAAATACTGTCGTTGGCCTCGTCCGAGACCCGGCCGCCACCAAGCAAAAGGTGTCGGCCGAGCTGGCCGGCCGCTCCAACATCCACATCCTGGCTGGCGATCTGACAAACTACGACGGTCTCAAGTCGGCCGCTGCCGAGACGTCCGTCATCACCGGCGGCAGTCTCGACTACCTGATTGCCAACGCTGCTCTGATGTCAAACGTCGATGGCTACTGCGCCATTGGCGAAATGTGCGTTCTACCTTGTACCCATTCTGACCTTGTGCCCGCTCTGGCCTGCCCAGTCGCTCTGAAAGCAACAAGTGTGAAAAAGCATTTGAACTGATACAAATGTGAACAAACAGACCACCCCAAGTTGCGGCCGACGTGATGCACAAGAGCATCGACACTAATGTCATTGGCAACATGCACCTGATCAATCTGTTTCTGCCGTTGATTCTCAAAGGCAAGGTCAAGAAGGTCATCGCTATTACTACCGCTATGGCCGACGTGGACTTTATTAACCAGTTTGACATCCAAGTCGGAGCGTTGTACGTCAGTTCCAAGGCGGCGCTCAATGTCATTATTGCCAAGTTTAACGCGCAATATAAGAAGGAGGGAGTTCTCTTTCTGGGCATCAGTCCTGGAGTCGTAGATACCGGCAATTTCGATCCCTCAGCATGTACGAAGCGCCCCTTCTTCCTCTTTTCTTTTGTTCTTAATGTTTTCCGGCGCCCTCCTTTCCTAGCTCTTGTCCTTTACCTAGCTCCCCTATCCTTGCTTTCATCGCTTTCTCTGTCTTCTGTCTTCTCCCCACTCCAAAGAAACATAAAAGTACCAAGGCTAATCGTATGATATGTCAACAGTGACGCCCAAGCAACTTGAAGGACTGCAAGGCTTGTTTGCCGGGTTTGTGAGCTACGCACCACACTTCAAAGGTCCAGTACCTCCAGAGGTTGCCGTCAAGAACGTCATGAAGGTTGCGGGAGATGCCAGTTTAGAAAAGGGGAGTGGAGGTGCATTCTTGTCTCATTTTGGCAACAAGCAATGGATCTGATTCAAAGTATCGAACATTCTAGGCGGATAGATCTACCTGAGTCATCCGATCGGGGTGGCTTTGGCTTTGTATTTGATCCCCCGTACGACCGACCGACTGGTGGAGTGTAAGTGTGTGTGTGCACGCGTGTGTATGCGTGTATGCGCTTCAGGGACTTAAAGTCTGTAGCCGCCTGTATTTGATAAACCTAGTACAAAGAGAAGCAAAGCACACCAGTAATGTCCAACCCAGCTTGCGTGCCGCAACGCGACTCTGGGGGTGGGAAATCTATGGGCACAGACTGTACTGGTTAAAAGGATGCACCAAAGCCAAAGAAGAAACACCGCTCCCCCATCCGTCATGTGCTCCTTTCGAACCCGGGCCCAAAATACTCTCACGACTGTCTGTCGTTCGGCCACAATAGGCACGAAGAAGCGAAAGCTGTTTTGCGCGTCGTATCTGGCCTTGAGCTTGCGCAACCGCCTGTCATATGGCGAACTTGTACGGGGTCCATCAGATTTGATGTCTGGTGGAACGAAGTCGGAAGCTAGAGTACCACTCCAGCGTCTGGGAGCCGAAATGTATTATTGGCATCACAAATCCTAGAAACGTGCCCGTGGGTCTGGTGTATCCAAATAGACTATATGTCGCTGCTGTGCGGCCTAGTGTTGCTGGAAAAGTTGTGCGCCCACCTGTTTGACTAACACTCGTTGGTCTTTGGGAAGACGATAAAGCAAGAGGGTAAGTGACTATGCGGATGAGATACCTGAAGCTTATAAGCTTCTTGGCTGTAAAAGATATTCCCAAGTCCCTATTACCGTTAGGGAAGATGCTAGAGGTGAGAAGGGCAATTGGCACGCTAAAGGGTTATACCTTTATTTCGCAGCAGGCCACGCAAGACTCATTTAAATTGCACCAACATGTGCGACTAGCGATGCAAAACTGGCTGGGGAAAATTGGGCAGCTGGATGATTACCTTGGGTCTACAATTAAGTTGCTAAACGAAAATATCCGCTCCCTGAACACAAGAATAGAGATATGTGAACGAAATACCTCCCACATGTACTGTCACACGGAATTACGTAGAATCCGGTGGAATTCAATGAGTTCTGTTGACACCTTTGGAAGGTTGTTGGATAACGTCAGAGACCAATCGTAGGCTGCCTCATGGTAGTTCGTGGAGCTCACAACACGCCCGAGGTATCACAAGGAATTATCATGCAGCTAGCAACTTCTTCACTGCGGCGTAACCACGAGCATAAGTATACAAGCAAGGTCCCTTCCAGAGAAGTGGAAGGTTAGAGATTAAGACCGTCAACACAGCAGATCCTTAGTTGCGACTACGCAGCTGAATATGTGGGAAGTCTTGCCCCTCACTCTGCTATATCCAAACTCAGATCGTGATAGATAGTAAGGTTCAATCGAGAGAAGGAAAACCGGGGGCTAAGAGGCGCTAAAAATGCTAGATAAAAGTCAACAGGTTAGGGAGGTCCCTATGCTTGGTGAAACCTACGGTGAGGCTGATGATAAGAAGAATAAGTGCCAAAGGCAAGGAGATAACGAGCATCAACAAGAGACTAGCGGCAGCCACCGAATTTGTCACAATGTGAGCAGCTATGGAAGTGGCTCTCTAAAGCAGTGGAATTGTCCTTCTGTTCTCCCTGTTCTGACGAGGAATTAGACCTTTTATTGTAGGTAATTTAACATGAATAGATTGACGGAATCTCGATTGACGGAATCTAGAGAGGAATTTCATGTATAAGTAGCTGTCAAATTCTTCGCCAAATTATATAGAAACCAAGGACAATTTTCCACTGCTTTAGAGAACCACCTTCACAGCTGCTCACATTATGACATTTACAGGCAGCATCAGAGCATGGCAGGCAAGTCGCTACCAAAATTCAAGTCTGTCTCACAGCCTCACTACCTGACACAATGTGTCATGTGTCAAGGATCATCCATTACTGAAGTTGAAGCTGAATCTGAAGCTGAATCTGAAGTTGAAACTGCAGAAGCTGAAACTGAACTAGAAGCTAATGGCGAATTCGATGACGAATTTCTGGCTAGAATTCTAAGATAAAAGGAGTTCTAATTGCTCGTCAATTAGATAGCGTACAAGGACAAGTCCACGCATCAGACTGACCATAGCTGCTCACTTCGTGACATCACGGACCGGCTTCGTTGGTCTTGTTCTAGAGTTAAGCAGCTAGTGGGGCATTTCATTGTCCGTGCCACGTGACCGCCACCGCTAGTGTGGTCACAGGATCCCTCGACCGAATGTTGCGGTCGGGTGTGACAGCACGTGTTAAAGCGGGCACGAGTCCTGGTTTAGTTCGTCGCTGGCGGTACATGCTCTTCAGGTAGAACTTGGCCTAGACATCCTCTAATTGATGATGTTGATCCATCTTTCATTACACGACCTACTCTCACAACTTTCCTCTCTTTCGGCTTCATATTTTTCATCTTTCCTCAATTTCAAGTATTCTATTTATAGTCAGCCAACACTACTAAGAACATGGCACCATCGAAGCAGGTTGATGCGCTGCTTTCCGCTTTTGCGACGGCAGATTTAACCCTCGTCGAATGGGACATCGACTTGTACAGACGCTTAGGCTATCCACTCGTCCCAAATGGAGTAAGTCAATCCATGCCACGAGTCGCAATGACTAACATTATATAGGACCTGATCTTCCTCCTTCCTGACGAGCAACTCCATTTAGCAGATGATATCTGTGTTGCTCTGGGATTTAGCGCTGTTGACAATGAGCATCTAAAACCCAGGTACGCCGTCGAACATTCCGGGGTCGCTCTGCGTTATATTTTGGAACCAAGAAAATATGATCCGGATCGCAGATTAATTCTTCTACCAATGTCATGGCCTGGGATCACACGCGATGAGCTATTGCGAGTCACAACAGAGAATAGTCATCTCTTATGCCCCCTATGGACGGTATTATTTTCTGCGACATGCATTGCACTCGTCCGTCTTGTTGTTCGCGAGTCTCGGAACATGAAAATTCGCAATCGCATGATTGCGGACATCAGTGGTCTGATTGCTTACAGGTTCTGTGATATGACGTATGACGGAGATTATGAGACTTTTCCTGACGATGACGAGCCGCTTTCAGAAAAGGAAATAATGGAAATAAACAACGCAGTCCAGTCTGTAAAAGGATGGGATGTGAAGTCAGAGGATGAGTGGATCAAGAGGGAATTAATGAGCATCATTGCGGGAAAAAGTCGATATGAGGATTTACCTCGCGCAACTTAGATTCTTGAACGATACAAATAATCACTTAGCTTTAAGTTGTGCCTGAGAGAAAAGGAGTGGATGATGAAAACTAATCGCTAATTCTGTGGGTTGCACAGGGTTGTGCAATGATCTAGATCATCGGCTTCAAATTCAATATTCATAAGTGTCTGTTATCTAAGAAGAAGAAAAGAAGTCATAGTGGAAGGCACGATATCGTCGTATAAATATCGTGGCCAGAAGGTGACCATGTGACGGGCTTTGTGCTTCCTATTGTGCTTGGCGGCATTCCAACAAATTCAAAGACCAAGGTGTGACAGATACGTTAGGCCCAGATGCAAGTCGGCGCGGCGTGTTTGATTTTGGCGTGTTTGGAGCAGTTGGCTCGTATATTGCTTGCGCCATCCCATTTTTGGTTGGCATTTTTCACAGCACGCCCTGGATAATTGCCACAACACCAAAAAATCGGCGCCGATGAAGTTGGCGTGTTTTGTTACAGAGATAACAATGCAAATCATTCATTCAGAGCAATTCCTAATAAGCATATTAGATAACCTATAACTCGCTATAGCTATATTAGCCTTTTGCGGTTAGGCCTTTTAGTCACTATAAAATAATACTTTTATTAGTGTTAATAATGCCTCTAAACGCAAGACTTATATAGCCTTAGTTACTTTTACTACGAGAAGATTACAAAGGCGCTAGATATATTCTTTATTACTTTGTATGCCAAAGGCTGTGTTTTTTAACCTTTGTGAATAGCTTTAAATATTAAATAGGAAAGGCGCCAATCTCGAGGTAAGACGGTACAAAGTAATCCCTACACCTATCTCCACAGCTAACTTGTACTTGGCCCCATCTCAAACGCGCCTTTGTCAAACACGCCGCGCCGACTTGGAACTGGGCCTTATGTTCTAGCCTGTCATTACCTTCTCTTGGTCTTGTTGAGATTAGAGTGGCACCTTCGGAAATGGCTGATGCCTCGTATTAGCTAGATTCGTACGATAGTGGAAGACGGTAGCACGATGCCAAGGAATGTAGGCCTAAGGCCACTAAAATCCAGGGAATTTCCCGGTCGCTGAAGGTCTATAAAGAAGGGTCACGATGCCCTTCAGAGGGATAATTCAAGTCAGAACATCATCTATCAATATCACTACTTGCACTCTCAAATCTGTCTATTCCTGCCTATTTCCACTGTTGTCAAATTGCTCCTTCTCTCACTTATGAAGGCACATAACGCAACAGGTCTTCGTCCTGTAAAATAGACGCCATCTTCTGCACAAGATCTTCGTTCCCTGTTCGTTTCCAATATTCAACCAAGTCCTTCACTGCTGTAAACAGTCTTTCTTTGACCTGATCTTCAGCCCTGTATCCGTCGAAATCCACCTTTCCACCATTGTCAATCAGCCAATCCATTATGAATTCAATGTCATCGACGTCGCTTGCAAATTTTTGAAGGGATTTGGGTCGAGTGCTCATAATTAGATGGGCACAGCGTTTGATCTTGGTCAGAATCAGGATTCCAGGGCGCAAGATTGGGACAGTGCCTAAATTAGCGTTAGTACCTTTGTTTAACTGACCGTGATCGGATCAGATCAATAATTTCTCACCATCTCCAGGCCGGATCACAGACAACTCACGAGGAAGACCCAATTCGCCAAGGGGGATTGTCTCAATGGGTATACTGATCTGTGGAAACTCTGGCGGCGCGAAGAAGATTTTGTTGTTGACGAAAGAAAACCTCGTGTCGGCCGAGAGGAACTGACAAACCTGTTGACGCATTTCAGAAATTGTTCTAGTACCGTTGTCGATTTCCACATCTATGTCGAGTGTCTTTCTGGTATGGCCAAGTAGATTCACAGCAAAACCACCGATTATGGCGTGGTTGATTCCTTGCTGAGTGAGAATTGTGGACAGGGATGTCGCAGCTGCCCGCTGCTGAGAAACAAGTTCGTCGTTAATGGAGGCCATTTTGGTGTGCTCTAGGGGCCCTACTCGAAATTCTGTTGAAGAAAGAAGAGAAAGCAAAGCACAGAACGCGTGAAACGTAATCTGCAGAAAAAAATGTTAGCGGGCCAGGCGCTAGTTGGCAAGGCGCTAGTTGGCAAGTGAGTCTTAGTAAGGTGCTAATTATCAGGCAGTTACAGCTGGAGCAAAGATGGCGTTGGCTGCCACCTGGCACGGCTACGCAGTTTGTCAGGAAAGATGGAGAACACCAACAGCCTAGTGGACGTAGCGGGATTGCAACCGTACGTGATATCAATTGAAAGTTCAATTCCCATGCCGCATGAGAGTCGGGTCAGGCTCTGGGCAACTTATCTTGGAAAGGAAAGGCCAGCAACAAGAATTCTTGTATGTAGAGCTCGAAGGCAGTCTCGTGATCAATTGGTATGATAGTTCAGTATATTCGAATGGGGAGCATCGGGCGAATCGTATCAATTATCAAGTGGCTTCCAATAAATCAATTGCAAAAGTGTTTCACAAAGAAGGCATGGTTCGTTTTCATCTCACTCGCAGCTAGCCACCCATAGAAATACAACGCAAAATATCGCTTGCATGGGTGGTAGTGGAAGCCATCTGTGGTAGTGAAATACTCCAAATCGATATAGTTTTCACTTGAAAGGGAAGAAAATGTAGGGAATGCTCCGTAACCACGTAGATAAGCTAGCTGCAGAATAGCAGCATCGGTTTGTCCTCTCCAAAGCTAGTTATCGAAATGTTCCGCGTTGAGTATATGGGAGAGTTGTCGAATGCAGTCTTCCACATCTTGGATAAGCCATAAGATGCATGCTGTGTAGGATCTGCTGCTAATTTGTTCAAGCGCTGCACCTCAGGACTGTCGAGGCCTTCCACGATGTTTTGCGCAAAGAAAGCCCGATTGGCAAACTCCCTGGCATGTGCTGTATCGCTGTGCATTATCGCAACCTGGAAGGCATCATAGTATGCTCGCGCCCCACTTGTACCGCTGATGCCTTCCTCCTTCAACAAGACCAGTAGTCTTTGAATCTCACGCACCACAGTCAGAGCTTCGAGAGCTGATCCGGGACGCTCGTCACCTTATTCTGGCTCACAAACAAGCTGCAGAAGTTGCGAATCTGTCCGGTCCCGTTCTAGTTGCGTCTAGTCTGTTTCCAGTCTATGAATAACACGGCGTCTAAAGACTCCAACTGTCCAGAACACCGCGACAAGGTGCCCGACGGACGTTCTGGACCAGTTTCCAGACTTATGGAAAGCAGCGCCTCCACGATCCTCACTTGAGAACATTTCACCGGCCGCCGCTAGATGCAATGAGACATGGACTATTGAAGCCAAGAAATATATAAACTTACTGGTTAAAACAGGCTCAAGGCCTTCTCGGCGGCCTCGACGGCCTGCTTGGCGGCTAGCAGTCGTTTCCTTGGTTCCACGCACTCCTCGATCCGGAGGGTGCCGGATTTCCAACCGCGGTCGGCCTCCTCCCATGCTGCTAGGAATAGGAATTGATCAAGTGTACTGGTAGGTAAAATAGCTTACATTGAGCCTGTTGCTGTTGCTGTTACTGTTGCTGTTGCTGTTACTGTTGCTGTTGCTGTTACTGTTGCTGTTGCTGTTGCTATTGCTGTTGCTATTGCTGTTGCTATTGCTGTTGCTGTTGTTGTTGTTGTTGCTGCTGCTTCTGCTGTTGCTGATGATGATGATGATTATGATGGTGATGGTGATGATAATGGTGATGTTGATCAAAATCAAAAGAAAGTGGCGGCTGTGCGAGGTACCTAAATGCATTGCGCCTCGCGACTAGACTCGTCCTTCCTGCGGAGGCATGTAGTACATACACAATAATATCAAGTGAGGTAGGTAGCGTGGAAAGATTTTAGGCAAGTGTAGCTAACCACATTACGACGCAATCGCTTTTATTAAAAATGCAAAGTGGCAATATTTTTATTACCCCTATAGATTGAATAAATATTCTAAATTTCTTTTTTTTAACCCTTTTTATACTTTGTCGCAACAATAAAGTGTGTTACTCTTGCTCATCTCGTATGTTAACTGCTCTTTCTCTTAAGCTGGTGCTCCTTCCAGCTAGTCCCCTCGGTAACTGTGGGTTGCACAGGGGTGCTGTGCAAGTTGATCTAGATCAAATGCATCAAAATACAATGTATTCAATAATAATCTCTGTCTGTATAAGAGGGGAAAAACAAGTCAGAAAACGAGGCTCAAGATGCCCATCTTCCAGTATCGATACCCTCGTCACCCGAAGCCTCGTTCTTCCTACATAAGGGGCTTTGGACGAAGCCGTCAGACGAGGACTTCGGTATCCATTATCACTGTAACGCGGCTCTTTTTCATCAATGCACATGAATTTGAACCTCCCCAATTGCTTCCAATACCAGGCTTTCTTTACCGCGTTAAGGGAGGATTGGTTTGTTGATACCGAGCTCATATAGGCAACAGGATGGGTTGTTGTTGTTTTGGAAGGATAAAGGGGATAGGCAATAGGATAAGGTTTTTAATTTTTTGGTTATCCCTCATGGACGTATCTTATGATAAAAAAATACATTAAATGCCCGCCGTACCCCGCCGGAGTACATTGACCAACAGAACCTGGTCACAGAAATCTGCGGACTTGCGGATGTGCGTTGTCTGGCAGCGTGCGGCGGCGTGTGAGTCAGACCGTGGGCATCAGTAGAGCTGCAGCTGAACAATAAGGTTCGTACTCGCGCTCGTACATTCAATACATCGTTGCATTCAAATTCTGAATTGATCAGAGTTTGCGTGCAGTACAAATTGAGAGAAACTCCCTGCAGAGCAATAGGGATATTAGTTACTGTTGTTTTAGAAGGAGATGAAAGGAAATAATAGATTGCGTGCGAGCCCGGGCTGAATTCAAATCATTGTTAGAAGGAGATGAAAGGATGTAATAGATTTAATGGGATCCTGGGCTGAATTTATGTGCTGTGTGGTACATAAAGAAACGGGATAAAGTTTGGCGTAAATTCTTAGGGGCCGTTGTCTTTTAAAACGTCTATCTAGGTTTTCGGCGTGAGTTTCTTGCACGCAAAATGTAGGAGGTTTTAGTACATTTGTACGCGGTTGCTCAGACTATTGCGAGCCAGCTAGGTTTGCTGGTGCGTAACCATTCATGTGGCGGTGAACTTTATTCAATTAGGCAAATCTAAACACTCATATAAATTGGCTTAATCCTTCTCACTAAACGATCATTTTTGTATACTTCAGATCGTGTCTCTCTCTTCCCTACTCGTGGTATCCTCTTCAACAATGGCATCCGCACCTGTTACGCAGCCGCAAGCTGGCCAGGTACATGCATCTTGGCTCGACCTTCCACCCGAGATGCGGATCGAGATTCTTAACTTGGTGTCCCAGGACAGTCAACATCATCAGCTTTCCTTGTACGCCACAGTCTGCTCTGAATGGCAATACTTTTTTGAGACGATCACTTTTCGTCATCTTTTGGTCGATAGCACCGCTCTAGAAGACTTTTCTCGCATAATGAGCGGGAAGAACGCTCGCAGAACTGGTAACCTTCGTCATATGTTGTTTCTTATTGTGTTACCACGTTATTCTTGCCCATCATGCCACGAACTCGAAAGTCGGTTT
This sequence comes from Conoideocrella luteorostrata, assembly GCA_032433595.1. NCBI lineage: Eukaryota > Fungi > Ascomycota > Sordariomycetes > Hypocreales > Clavicipitaceae > Conoideocrella > Conoideocrella luteorostrata. The sequence continues at coordinate 12,576 of JASWJB010000494.1, forward strand.
GAAATCTATCGGTATGTTCCATCTTCTAACATCTTCACGTATATGATGCCATGCTAATTCACTTGAACAGGAATAACAGAATTTTCACTACTGCAGTGGAGGTATTACTGGGTATGCTCTCGACTTGGGTACCAAGAGGCCGCTCTGGTGGCTTGACACTAGAGCTAGGCATCAAGTCTCCCAGTGATACCAGACATTACTACCGAGATATCACCATGTATAACAACTACCCTTTCAGAAGCTGGGATAATCTCGATGAAACAATCGACATGACATTTTATCACATGTCACCTAAGCTTTACAGTGTGATTGACGCTCGTCCAAAGCATGCTCATTCCGCGAGATTGGCTTTGAGGAGACCGGAGGGTTTTCATGCAGCTGGCAGATTCCTCGGGTCCCTCTTGCAATTCCAGGGACTCAAGAATAGCCATCTTCCACGAGTGAAAGTCATCAACTCTCTGCTTATAAGGCATCAGTTCAAGCGACAGATGAGTCCCTTGGCACTTGCCAAACTTGTCCATGAAAGTTTGGTACATATTACCTCCTTTAGGCTAGAGAGATGGTGCAGGATAACCAACGAGGAAGAAGAGAAATATCTTAAAGGTATGTGAAAAAAACCTGCTCAATGAAAGACTTTTTGACTAATTTCTAATTTACGCAATTAGATTTTCGACATTTACTCTCATTCATGCCGGAAAGCCTTGAAAGTTTTCACTATTTTGCAGAAAATTTAAAAAGGCCAACACCGGCACAGACCAAGCCATTATCTGCTATGGAGCTTTTATACGGTTATGGGCACCCATTCAAGGAAATTTCTGTTGTTGAGCCCTCCGGCACAGAGAACTGGCTTGCGGAAATGCAACGTATTTCGGCCAATGCTCCGACCAAACCGCTATTGCCGGCGCAATGGCACAAGCTTGAGAGAATCTGCTTTAGATCGGGTATACTGCGTCATGATAATGACTTGGGTCTCATCAACCGCCTGCTTCTCCTCACAGCTCCAGTCGCTGAAAAACTGCCGAATCTCCGCAGTTTAGAGATATTTAACACTAGTACTGACTCTTTCGGAGAACTAGAACTACCTTCTTGCCTCTTCCGCTACAGCGTTCAGCACACAGACGCCACATTATTGTGGGAAAGTTATTGGCAACTACCCCCGAATACAACAACCGCAGCGTTCGAATTCTGTCCTCAAGTTAAGTGCGCGTGGGAAAAGGTAGCGGTCGCGCATACCGGTCATAGCATCACTATTCGTATAAATGAGCCAAAGGAGCAAACACCAAACGAGGTTACACTTAGGCAGCAGTTTTGGTCGCGGGGTAAGCCTCGGCTCGCAGAGGTCTTTAAGCTCGACGCTATTCATCCTTTCTCAAGAGTCCTGATGAGGTTGAACAATAATCGGGCTCTGTTCCGATAGACCCTACGAGGAGCATACTATGACGTATTTGGATAGGTAAATGAAAGAATCGTTGTGTATTTATTTCCCTCCGTGAGCTTCTTCCATAGCAGAATCTGACCGCCTTCTTCCCGTATCTTAGCGTTCCTATATACCACATCTTCGCAATATAGTACATGGCAGGCTGCAAGGAAATCACATTATAGTGGCACCTTGTACTGGGGACATGGCATTTGAACGTTCCAGGAGGTGATCAATTGAGCCTAGCCTCCACCGTTGAGTTGAAGCACTGCATTCATCAAAATTTTCAACACTACTCAAATGTGCAGTGTAATCTGGGGGTTCATTTCAGTCATTATTCTCTTCATACTCGCACTACCACCCACGTTTCACAAGTTTTCCATCCTGGGATTCGTTGATTTCGCCTCCGTCATTACATCCATCTTTATCACTATCGTTACGATCGGGGTGCAGGCCAACAACTCTGACGATGGCCTCCCAAACCTTCCATGATCTCTTTGGCCTCCGGACAATGTTACCTTCTGGTCAGTATTCAGCTCATCTACCAACATCATACTCGCCTACTCCTTCGCAGTTTGCCAGCTCACTTTTATGGCCGAGATGCATACACCTACAGACTGCAAAAAGTCTATTATAATTCTACAGTCACTTAAAATTCTCATCTATAGACTAACCGCCCTTCTTGGCTTTCTTGGACGCCCAACAAAATAGCACAGACTAGGAAATGAAGGACGCGGATGCACCCCAGTCTGACACTGAGAAAGTTCCCACGTCGAAGTAGATTTGACCTGTTTTAAAACTCGCGAATAGATGGGACATGAGTAGATATGGCGGGACAGATGGATGGCATCAAGACAGCCAGGGGAAGAACCTGAAGGGGCTATTACGGTCAGAATCGTCAGATGTTTGGGTGGATTAGTTATGCCACAAGTGGGACGGACCTACGGGACCCGTTTTCTGTAATATAACTACTACTACAACAGAAACAACAACAACAACAACAACAGCAACAACAACAGCAACAACAACAGCAACAACAACAGCAACAACAACAGCAACAACAACAGCAACAACAACAGCAACAACAATGAACATGCTGATGATTTTTGCAAATTTCGGCACGGAACGAGTGGTAGCAGTTGGATATTGCTTCGTGTGTCCGCTAATGTGTGCCCGGTGTAGCTAGCTTCTGCGCCAAGAACCACCGAACCGACCTGGTAGGCACTTTGTCGACCCAAAGCACACACCCGCCACTCACGTATACTGGCGTCTGACACATAACCAGCAACGTTCCGTAAACTCTGTGAAGGGTTCTCGTAGAGACCCTCCGTAGCTCGTAGAGACCAAACGTGCGGCGCATTCACTGCCTCGTCAAGAGATATCATGGTCAGTGGGCTCCGCAGTATCAAGCAACATCGGAAGAAGGTCTCGAGGCTGCTCACAAGGTCCCTCGTTACATTCGTCAATTGCGCCGTACAAGCATGGATTCAAGACCTCTTGCCGCTGCCAACGGTCAATTATGGCGCAACCGACTCGGGTATTCTAGTGAGAAGACCATCGAAAGTCTAGGAATTCGATGCCTAGGTGCCTGTAACTCTACTATGTTGAAGAGGTACTGTAAGGGGCAAGGCCACTGTTTGTTCAATATAAACCAACGGTCTCCACAGCGCCGAAACTCGGGGCCTGGCAACGCCGAACCATAGCATCACAACTTATGCCTCCTCCCCACGACCACTTTGGCCTTCGCACAACGTGCTGAGATCAAGACTATAAAGATCTAATGATTACTCGTAAAATGCTATCCTTGCCATGTCATAGGCTCAAACTGTCCTTGACTTACCACCTGCAATCTCCTTTAGAATCGAAGAATATTTAGAGTCCTTGGGCATCTGACCGCTCTATCTTGTTCGGGCTGCACATTTACGGATCTGAATTGTGTGGTAACCGGGTTAACTGGATAACGCATAGTTCAAGTGACATTATTTTTTGCCACTATACATCTAAAATGTGTGAGACCTAGAGTACAGTATTTTTTGCTAGCCCAATTAGCGTAGAGTAGAGGAGACGAGCAATAAAATCAGGCCACCCAAAAAATTATTGTCTCTGCTGATTTTAGTGGCTGCACTCTCTAATATTAGACAGGCGGCGACAATGCTGCACATTCCAGGGTCTATCCTATCATCTCTCGGTGATACTTGTGGGGGTGGCGAGTAAAGGCCCCGCGACCGACCGGGTGTGTGGAAAAAAAGTTTGTAGCCCTTGCGCCCTGTCTCCGCGCGCAGAGGCCCCTGTATTCTGGCTGGCCAGCCGCCCTCACCAGGCATCGCCGCGGTTAACGTTACCGTTCGCCACAGCCTAACCGGGCACTTTAGCGGCCTCACGCCTGGCAATACATGACACTGTGGCTCCCGTGTGACCTGCTAGTCGCCCTTGCATCTACGATAAACCCCATCCGGGTATTGCATCATATCAAGGGGTTGTACGGAGTAGTTTCTTAGGGAAGGATTTAGCACCCCACACGGCTTACGAAGGCGAAGAGGTTCCATTTCGCCAATAACTTTGGCCAGCGGTGCCATAAACCACATATGCTTCATACCCATGTACTAAAGACACCACGCCGAGTCCAAATGCCACCGCTGCTCCAATGCCCCACGGCCAACGCTTGGCCAATCGCATGCGGTGAATGATTTCGCATCGAGACGTTGGCTTCTCCAGTGCTGCCATGTACGTGTCCAGCGGGAAAGTAGAATTACCGCAGAGTGTTGATAAATGCGTGCAACATGGAGGATTTGGGCTGCCGACTTCGTATCGTACATGACAAATCGCGAATACTCCCTTGCCTCCCACGGTGTCAAGTCTGATTCGTAGAACCTTTTGAACAATGCTTTGTCGCACACGGACATCAAGGCCTGGAGGCAGAGATACATGCCGTTTCCGCCTCAGAGCCAATCAGTTGCTTCCGTTCCGCATCAGTAATTCTCAAGGAACGGACGAGCTTACCAGCGCCAGCCATGACTCGACCCACAATCTCTGCATCCATGGTAGGAACCGGTTTAGCACAGAGGTACTTGTCTAGCTGACTCCCGACAAACTGCTTTAGCTATGGTGGTCTAATGGCGCTCACTCGCTTTCAAATGGCCACTGATTAGACCGAGGAGCTGGGGTGAGTACATTGATGAACTTGGGGATAGACTATGGCCGCAAAAAGAAACTAGAGGGCTTGACGCTGCTAAACTGCCCTAAACCCTTACCATAATTTATAATTTATAATTTATAAACTTGAACTCTTAATTTGATAGTCCCCCGAACAAGAGGGATAAACCCCCTTCTTGTAGCTACATCATCTGATCCGACTAGTCCGGTCAAGTACAAAAACTCACGGGAATTTATTCCGGCTACCCTAGAGGCTTCTTTTCGCCCCCACAATCTGTACTCTGCCTTGCCTTTACACTCTGTAAAACCCACTCCCACTCCCACTGCTAGTAGTGTGCGGAGTGAGGGAGTTGGTGGGATCGCTAACTTCTGAAGATTAGGACCACCGCGTGTCAGTGGACTGGCGAAGGGGAGGCAATGGAGCGGAACAAACGGACCTGAACTGGAGACGAACCCCCCCCAACCCCCCCCCCTTGGGAGATTGTCAGCTTTACATTTTCATGCCGCGACACTGACTCCGAGCTAGTCATCATGTGTGCCCGGGTCCGCTTCGTCCTCCAATTATCCGAGGGTAACTTTGACTTGTCCCCCGATCTTCTTTCAAGATATATCTTGTTCCTGCAGGTTGCTGAAAACCACGAGCTTGACGGGCATGCCGTTGACGACTTTTACGACTGGGCCGACGAGCCTCCGTTCCCGATCTTCAGTGGAGTCGAGCCTCTACCCACCGGCGGTCAGCGGTCCATCTGTCACCAGGTACGGAGTAGTGGGCAGTCCAGGTTCGTTGGAGCGATTGATGGCCTGCAAAATCCACATTGCCTCTTCTCGCCTAGGTAGAAATTAAACTTACGGTGGGTTATGGCGGCCCACTGGTGAGAGATCTGTTCCTTACATTATGGTGTGGAGTTCATCGTACTCCTAATAAGCGTATTAGGAAGTGTGTGTGGCAAGGCTCTCTTCCCGAACGTTGGCCGATAGGCATCGGTGATGGCTGAAAAATTGCTTTGAGCTGCTCATACAGCACAAGATGGATAACAGTCTCGGCTGTGCCCAAGTAGCTAGCACTTCATCCTCGATAGAGCCCCTGCCTGTATGCCCTCGGACCGAACGACCTGTCGGACACAATCCACACTGCCACTGTAGCGGCGCATTACAAGATCTCCACGCGACTGAGCCGCATCAAGCTGTAATCTCGTCTTCACCAGCCAGATTGGACTCGTAGCTGTTGCGGCTGCCAGGCCCGCAACGACAGCTCCCAAAGTATGTATAGCGGGCTGGTCGGGTGCAAAGGCCAGACACCGAACGCCGAGTTGTTTGCAGTTGCCGTGGACATAAAAAACTTCACGGCGGTTGCAGGGACAACACCGGCTAGGCCGGGCCCAAGGCCGCGGAACAAGCCGCGCCACCCTTCTCGTCCACGTATTGTGCCGATACTACGAAATGTAGCATAAACGTGATAAAAGGGGCTTCTCGGTCCGTGAATCGGGCTGCGTGAACCGATGCTCGAAGACGCATATAGATCTGATTGGAGCCGGGTTCTTGACACGTCGAAAGAAGACGTAATGGTGGCTGTCATCATGCCACCCGTGCTGAGAATATGTTAGCATGGCATTCTTCACATCGGCATCGGAGCGTTTCGGGCCCTTACGCGCCGGCGAGGAGGTGTGCCCATGGCTGGCCGTACTCCATACCTGAGGCGCCTCTACCTCATTTACCGCAAGATGCGGCAGATGGGTGGCACCCACGACCGTGTTCTCGGTGTCTCTGCTGGAGTGGAAGTGGGTTTACGTGATGGAAAGATTTCACCATTATCTCGGATCGGCAGAATGAACTTCCGTACGCAAAGAAATAATGATTGACAGACGTCATATACGGTGCATATTCACTATTGTGACATTGAATATCCAGTCTTTTCCAGAGACAACCATGCCAGGCCTCACTAAAAAAAAACATGCTGAGTGGGACAAGAGGAGTGTGCTGGCGATGGTTTGATCTATTCCCGCTCCCAAATCCTCAGTGTTTACGGAGTACCTGACCTGCTACAGGCTGAACAAGTAGTCTGTCCCGCAGCACCACAGCTGAAGGAAGTGTACTAGCGTGGTCCGCTAGACGTGGAACTAGTACCCCTATAGCCCCCACAGATCTCCTTGCTAGTCCCCTACACGTCCTGACGTCTTTAGGGAATGCAAAAAGGCTCGCAGTCCCTGTTTTTTTTGGGAAATACCGCCTGTAATCCGGCGACCGACAGGCCGCCGCAGCAAGGCGAGTAAGTATGGTGTGTGGGCGCGTGGGCGTGTGCACGTGGGCAGGCGGGGGACAAAACTTGACACGCATTTGGACGAGTTAGCATGCGCTGGTTAGGCATTGATGCACGTTCATGGCTACGGTGGGAAGAATCATCCCCCCCTTTGCCGTGATAATTGCTTTGCGCCCAAGAGCTCAGCAGAGCCGTGATGCCCTTGCCTATCGGCGTTGATGCGGCCTAGCAAACGGGACTCCGGGCCTACGGCACTAGGCCAAGCCAAGCCAAGCCAGATTTTGATCTCGTCGTGAATGTTGAGCGTGTATATTGTGATGCTAGATGGTGGGCTATGAGACGTACGAGACCCTCCGATGCCGATGATGCTGACGACGCCGATGACGCTGATGATGCTGCTGACGAGGATTTTGTTAGTTAACGATGCCGCTGCGGACGAGAGTTTGTCACCTAATGATGTTGCTGATGATAATGTTGCTGCTGACTGAGAGGTCGTGTCCTACACCAGAGCCAAGTGAATGGCACGTTAACGCGCTTAAAACGGCGGCTACCTCCCTGCTTTTGCCACACACGCTTGGCGTCCGGATTTTTGCTCTACTTTTCCTCGAAAATTCCCAACAGTGCACATTGTACCCGATTCCAACCCCAAGCGAAATATGGCAAACACGAGCGAATTCCCACGCCCGCCCCCCCTCTACTCTCTCCGGTCGGCGAGACTCGAAGATGTGGATCGCCTGGCCCTCGTCGGTATTGCTGGTTTTCGACATTCTCAAATATTCGAATTCGAACGCCCTTACTATGAGAAGTACCCCCAGGATACTTTTAAGAGCTTCCAGGAGCTCTGGAGAGATCTCATTTGTGATCCCAACACCGTGACATTGGTCGCCGAAGATGACTACGACGAACAAGAGGATAACCACGAGCCTTCTGTGCAGTCTCATATGTTTCCACGTCTTAAAAAACCCAATGGCAGGGTAATTGTGGGCGCAGCTTCCTGGACGTACGAGGCTGGGTCCAAGCGGCGAGAACAGTTTGCATGCCCCAGAGGTAAGAAGCAACACCTTATCGTAGATAACAATTTGGCACTTGACTAAAGCATATAAAACATCAAAAGCACAAAACTCAAGCCTTGTATCGATGCTTTTTGGCTTCTTCTCCACCAAGAAATCATCTCTCCGGCGCGATGAGATCTTGGACCGGACTCGTCGGGTGAATGAAGTTGTGGCCGCTGCAAATGAAAAGTAAGCACGGCAGATTCCGATGGGCTAATGATTTCTCATTCAGTTTTACAGGTATTTCAAGGGCTGTAATCTCTTGACCAAAATTGTGATCCATCCTGCGTACTGGCGCCGAGGCCATGGTACAATTTTCGTCAGTTGGGGGAAACGACTGGCGGATATGCATGGCGTCAACCAGGGCATGCTTCCATCGCGTATGGGTGAAAAGATAGCTTTCGCGGAAGGATTCGACCATATCGGGGACGTACATGTTGATGGAGATGAAAAGAATCCAGAGGGGATTGACCTGGCTGTGGGGCTTTACAAATCTAAAAAACGAACCGCAACTGTTGGATAGAATTTGTTGAGACGAGAATAGCTACTGTCAGGAAGATCAGTGCCGTAAATAGCTAGGTGGCAGAAAATAGTGGTGGAAGACAAAGGAATCGGAAGCAATCCCAGGCAGGAAGAAGAGGTATGAATTGAAGCATTCTGAAGGGTCTGTCGGAGGAGGAATTGTGCAGACGCTTTACTAAAGATGAAGCCGCCAGTCTTATGCAGCACTGATGAAATTAAACCAGTCGAAAATTCCACCGGCAGGATTACTTGGATCACGGCCTTGGTGTGTAAACACGTATCCCCATGCGAATGCCTTCAGGGTCGTCACTGTCTCCCGGTACGCTGATTCTCTCAATCAGCTCATACCCTAGATGCAAGTAGAGCTCTTCGCCCATAGCAGCGGCACTCACACCCTGACGCACGTTATCCATATCGGCCAGATTCTGCCCCCACCTGACCATTTCTGAACCACGTCCCTTTCGCCAGTATTCAGGATGCAAAACGAGCATAGACATCTCGGCATCATTAGCGAAATTCCTTCATTATTGTGTTAGCCTTGCATTCTACATCTGAGCCCTGCTAGCTCTCTCTTTTTCTCTCCTTTCATTAAGCTTAGTGTACCTACCGATGCAGAGCTTCTCCCTCCAACCTTGACCATATTTCGAAGTGACGCTGATTGAGATCTCGGTCTTGGAATTTTAGTAGCTCGGGACAGATTCCTTGTGAATCTATTAACAGTGCTGCACTATTCATAAGTCTGAATAGACTCACCTGTGTCATCCTTCAATTGGCCTTTGCGCTTAGATCCCTGCTCAAGGCTAAGAACGATGACTCCGACCACGACCTTGTCTCCAGCCTCTGGTTGCTGCCATCCATTGTCGTCGGGAATGATGGCAGTTGTTTATTTGTTCTCGTCAGCCTTGTATTCATCTTTGATCACCAGAACGATGGATGCTTTGTTCTCAATGGCTGCTTTGAACTTGAGGCGATAAGAGAGAACGGTATCGCCAGGATATTTTTCATGGAATTGACGCTCCCATTGGAAGAGGGGGGGGGAGGGGGGGGG
>JASWJB010000495.1:0-21951 GCA_032433595.1 Conoideocrella luteorostrata
GTCGGAGCTGGGAGGGCGGACCATACTCCTCCCGCTGCTCCGTCCTCACCAATCGGAGGGTTTCCGAAAACAGACACACCAATACTTACCTCTGATCGAACGTCTTGAATCGACCTTCGCAAACTTCTTATCGCTGACTTTCATTGGGTATGCACATCCATCCTTGGGGCCACAAGCACCCACCCTCTTCTCTCAAGACTTGAAACAACCAAAAAAAATTTTTACATTCCGATGCGCCTTATGCCTGGGCAATAGGCTTCTCAATGTAATCACCAGCGCCGACAGTCTGGGCAAAGGTGGTGGTGGGCCTCCACTTGGCCGACTTGCGGGGAGTGGTCTCCTCCATCATCTTGTCAACCTGCTCGAGAGACAGGCCCTTGGTCTCGGGAATTAGGAAGTAGGCGTAGACAAAGGCGCAGGTGCAAAGGCCACCCCACACGAAGAAGACAGACGACTTCATGTTGCCACGCTTCTCGCCCACCATGTAAGGAGTGATGACGGCAATGATGGTATTCCAGAGCCAGTTAGAGGCAGTCGAGAGAGCGACACCGCGAGATCGGATGGGGAGAGGGAAGATCTCGCCAATGACGATCCAGGCACCGGGGCCCCAGGTTGAGGCGAACCAGAAAATGAAAATGGCAATGAAGGCAATCTGAGCATTGACGGCAGAGATGTTGTCAGCCAGCATGGCCTTTGGATCGTCAGCGGTTGGGGCGGGGTGCGTGTAGTTGAAGCCAACCGTGACACCAATAATGGCAACGAGGAACTGGCAGATAAGCATGCCGGCAGCACCGACAATCAGGATGGTACGGCGGCCAAATCTCTCAACAGTCCAGAAAGACAAGGGCGTGGAGAAGACGTTGACCAGTGTGAAAACCAGGGAGATCAAGAAGGTGTTGCTAATGGCACCGGTCGATTTGAGGAAAGGGGTCGAGTAGTAGAAGATGAAGTTGACACCAGTCCACTGCTGCATCATCTGCAGAGAGGTACCCAAGATTGTTCGGCGAAGGTTAGACTTGGCGCTGAAGAGGCTGCCCTTGAAGCAGTTGGCCCAGCTGCCAAACCAGGTTGTCGAGGGAATGAGTGCACGCTCGTACTCCTCGTTGGCGATGATTTCAGCAAGCTCAGACTGAACATACTCGGAATTCTCGGGCTGTCCTCGGACACGAGACAAAGAACTGATGGCATCTTGGATCCTGCCCTTCTTGACAAAGTAGCGAGGAGAGTCGGGAAGGAAGAGCAGACCAATTCCGAGAATCAAAGCCCAGGGAAATTGAATAGCAATCGGGATGCGGTAGACACCAGTGTTGGGGTAGTCCTTGGTGGCATAGACGACAATGGAAGCCAACATGATGCCGATGGTGATGCAGAACTGGTAGCCGGCGACGAGAGCACCACGAACCTTACGAGGGCACTATTTCCAGCAGACGAAATCGTTAGCAAAAGCTGATCCGTCAATTTCCTCCAGGAGTCTGTCGTAAAAGGCCCAATGGAATGTTGGGTCAATCGCAAGCAACTTACAATTTCAGACATGTACAGAATAACGATAGCAGACTCGAAACCAACACCAAGACCGGCAATGACACGGCCTGCAACAATGGGGCCGAGCGCGTGATCGGGGCTGGTAATCATCTGAATAACGACACCGAGAGCGTAGATAATGCAGCCCATAATAACAGTCCACTTTCGGCCGAACCAGTCGGCAAGATCGCCGGCAATCAAAGCACCAAAGAAAGTTCCGCAAGACAGGATAGAGACGATCAGGGACGTGTTAGACTCGGAGACCTCCTTGACGCCGGCCCCCTCAAGAGCCTCGATGAAGATCTTGGAGCCCAGGACACCATTGATGTAACCGGAGTCGTAGCCGAAGAAAATACCACCGAAGGACGCGAACGCGCAAAGGAGGTAAGCCTTCCAGGTTACGGGAGCCTCGATGTGCTCGACATCAGGGGCAGTGTGAAGGGTGACGGAGGCCTTTCGGTCCTCGTGCGCACCCTCGGCCTTCTCGAAAGTGGTGGACATTGTGAATGATGTTTCGCGCACAGCAGGTTCGTCACCTGGAATCGCTTTCTTGGCAAGTCTAGAAGTTCCAATATCTTGGACGGCAAAGTTCCAGAAAGGCAAGACAAGTTGCCTCGTGGTGTGGGGCTGGTTAGGGAATGCCCGTGAGACAAAGGATAGACGACACAAGGAGCAAGACAAATTCCAACCCGGTGGTGAGGGGGTGAGGACGACTTTTTATCCCAACAGCCACGGGCGCAGTGCGTCAAACATTACCCAGGGTTGCCATGTTGTATCCCGTCCCTCATCAACAACGGTGGCTTTCTCGCGCGCAAGACATGAGAAAGTACTCCGTGCGCCCAGCAACTAGCCGCGGAATTTGCTTTGGGGCGAAAACTGAAAATGAGATGACCAGCCCAGCTAGACATGCAGGGGTAGTGCTCGCCCACACGACAACAGGCAGGGATGCGGGGCTTTCCCAGATTGGCTCTTTGGAGAAGCAGCAGCAAGAGGACGGAGTACGGGGCACAGGTGGTCATTCGTCCAGCAGAAAAAAAAAACTAGCCCTGAAGCTTCGATGGGGGATGCTCAGCATTGGGGTCGAGACGTGAGGCTTGGAGAGCGCGTCCGGGGAACCCGCGTGGAGATTTACGGGGCCTGGATGGGCCTGGGCTACGAGGTAAGGCCGATGATGGTGACAGATGAAGGCAACGGCCCACATCGGTTGGCAGAGAAGCGCCGAGAAGGGCCGGCAGCTGGCGTATTCCTTCTGGTAGGGGGGGGGGGAAGGAGGGGACAAGCCAGCAGTGCCAGCTAATGAGTTGAGTGTTTGAAGCGGCCAAACGACTGGCTGCTGCCCGGCTCTCCCACGTTTGCTCACCGTGGCTCCTGTGCCGGCCATTGGACAGCGCTCACAACAAACGCTGATTGCGGAGTGGCAAGAGGAGCGTCAGTACGGAGTTGATGGTAGAACGGAGTGTCCCGTCAGGTGCGTCCCCCATTATCCCCATGGGCAGCAAATTTGGGGTTTGCTCCGTGGCAAGTGGAGAGACAAATAATTTGGCCGTGGTGTTGACTCGCAGGCAAATTCGAAAGCAGCATTGAGCCGCGATCAAGCAGTTTGGGAACGGGCTCCAGCCCTCTCTAGCCGTTACTTGTTGCGGACAGCCATACTCAGTACGGAGTACAGGTGGATAATTGTCTCCCCTCTCTCCTGTTTGTCGTTCGCTTCTCGTTGATCCATGCTCGCCGGAAAGACAATCCAGAAACTCTGTTCCATCCATGATTCACGTGAAGTTTCAACTTTGGCCCCTCTACCTGCCCTACAACGACGGTGTCCCCCATGCTCTTAACTAGTAGTATTGTACGGAGTATCTTACAGCATATCGCAAAATCACGTACTCTATAGATGTAATAGACCGAGCCGACACTCTCAGCGCGGGAACGTGAGGGTGGCGGCCATTGTGGTATGAATGAATGATGCGCTGCAACTCAACACATCTCGAGATCGACGTTGAAGAAACCCTGGCAGCCTGGCTCGAACATCTTCTATGGGATTGATAATGGAGGAAAGTTGGACGGGTAAGAGCTGCGGCCACATGCTGGTCACGAGACTGGATGGCGTCGAACGCCACGAAGCATGTCAATCTCAACAGCTTTATGTTGCTTCGGGCCGGCGATGATTCATAGAGTTATTTTGTCGATACCGAACCGATGCTATTCATGCACACTCCCTGCAAATGCATGTCACCATTATCATCTCCATTTAATACGATGTGTGCAATAACGCAACGCACCACGGACGCTGCCTGGCTTCACAGACAATATTGTGGTACCAACAAACAGACGAGCACAAGTCTTTACCTCCTGTCGGTCACGGCCGCCGCCAAACCCCAAATCCTGGTCCACACTTGGTGAGACGGGGAAAAAAGTAGTTACGGGTCTCGAATTCTGCATGGGACAATTTTCGGTCGTACTCAAGACGCTATTCCCTGTCCCAGGCGCAAATAGCTTTACTCTATTTGACCGAGCTTGGAGCGACCTGGCGGCATTCCGTCTCGTGGCTTGCAACTCGTGTCATCAAGGATGGATGGCTCCAGCATTGTGGCTGCAGCCACTTGATGGGTCTAGCTGCAGATCGACTGATGGCTGTCTCGTTGTGCATACGACCGGATGCGCATGTAACGTAGAAAACATACGGAAGACACTAGATCGATTGACAGGTTATGATTGTTGAAACGTCAAGGGAGAGGAACAAAGAGCATATGCATCTTGTTTTGGTGCCTCCGGCGGGCGAAGTACACACCCATATGTCCTACAAGCCTGGCAGGGACTCAACGTCGCATGCATGGCTGATGACAGCAAACAAAGACATGGCGGCGGCTCACCAGCAGCAGCAGTCCAAGAATAGCCACATGTTTCTTTTGTCTTGGCAGAAGGGCTCTTTCCCCAGTGGCCACCGCCTCGGTTGCCCGCCCACGGGGTTGCGCGTGGCGTTGCAGGGGATGCTTGACGGCAAACACTGCAGTTGAGTGGATTTGGCCGAATTGAAAGGGACAGGGGATGTCATTTCCAATTAATGCTGCGAGATTACGGCTGAGTGAGCCGAGCGAGACGCCACAAGGACCATCGTGAGATGCAGCTTGTTGGTGGCCGCAAGCTTCACTCATGATGGCAATATTGAGAAACTACTTTTTTCATTACTGCGTCCTGCAAAGGAACTATTGAACCATAGGTGCAATAGTCGTCGACACGGCCGTCTGTCATGGGGGCGACATGATGAACCACAATGAACGAGCAGGAATTACGCCGAGCTTTTCTCTGCTCGCGGGTCCCGACGTGGTGATCACCCAAGCTGCCTCTTTGCGAACAGAAAGGGTCGCTTTGGTGTTGCCCGCGTTCCGGGACGGTTTTCAATCTGCATGATAACCACTTGGTCACATCCCATGCATCTGGTACTGGAGGTGCTAGTAGAGGTTACAAGACGGTTTAGACGTTGCACAGCTCCCCCTGGTCAGGGTCTGTGTCAGGTAACCTTTGGCAAGGTTCCCACCTCAATGAATACTACCCAAGGGGAACCGCTCGCCTGGTTCTCCGAAGCAGTGCTGGCCGAGAGGTAGCCATTTGCTCGGTATCGGTGAGGCGAACTTTGCACATATTCTGCCAAGTCACGGACGTAAAGGAGTGTTAAGTCTGGCCAACAAATGTTGCATTCGGTTATCGAGAACCGTTGCGGCGCCGCTTACATGGCGACATGGCGACATGGCGACATGAATGCGGTCCGAACGGTTCATTCATCCCCTCGGCTGCTAGTATCAGCAGGGGAGTTTTTCCAAGCCGTCCCGCATTATCAGTGCATATTGTACTATAAACGACGGCGCAATCGTGAATTAGCCGCCATCAACTTCTCGGCCATACTCATCTCCGGTAAGCCTCCGGTCAGCCTCCGGCCGCGCGTTTGGCGGCAGGTCCCCCCAATGCGCTGCGATGCGATGCGATGCGACACACGTTTTGCCGTGGTTGCTTCTGCTCGCTCGACTGACCGACCGACAGACCGACCGCAGAGCCATGATACGAACATGTAATGTCTGGTTGGGTCAAGAGATGATTTGTTGAAATAGAAACGCAAACAAGTCGTGTTGAGACGGCGGTACAAACATTGCATAGATGGCCTGGTCAGACTGCATACAATCAGTGCATCCTCCGTACATAGTACTCCGTATTAGTAGTAATACATCCAGTACGGAGAACGTGCTCCGACGCCACACCTGAGTGAGGCCGAGCCGAATGGCCGAAAAGCCATAGGAGCGTGCTCCAAAACAGGCTGAATTGCAGAATATCCATCCAACTTGCACAAATGCGATTGGGGGCTAACTAACTAACTACTCCGTAACCTAACTAGGATTTCCTCTCAAATCATCACGGTCCAGAGAGGGGGACATGTTTCAACTCTGTCCCCTCCCCGTCCGCGCTATTACCAGCATTGAACTTGCGCAATGACCAACCCGGATGAGACAGGATCACTGTCTATCTATCTTCAATTTATTTCTTTTTTGGTTGGGAGGGGATTTTCTTTGGTAAAAACTATCCGTTGTTGTGTCTCTCCTTGTTGGTTTGACGTTGTCTGAAACAGACCGCTGCTTCCCGTTGTCAGACACCTCGTGGCACCACGAGCAACGGCATAATCAATTGGCAGAGCAAACAAAGGGAGCCGTTTGTGTAGCAAAGTCAAAGAAGAAGGCTGGCTAAGCCGGCTGGATGCATACTTGCTTGGGTGTAGGCGCAGTAAGTACTCCGTAATGTGTCGCACATTCCAGTTCATTTGTCCTCAGCTAAATTGCTGGTCTAGCTCGTTTTACATGGAATGGGAACATCTCCAATATTCCACAGAGAAGTTACTGGCTTTAAAAAAAAAAAATTAATAAGTAAATTCTACTATGAATCCCGCCCCAGGATTTAAACTCTCGCAAAAGCTTATCAATCGACGCAGACAGCTGCCAAATTTCCCCGGTCGTGCGCCGATCGACTTTATCTCCAGTCTGCCGTTCTCTCCAGAGTGCGGACGCGGGGGGGAGGGGGGCATGCATGGCCACATCACGCAAGTTCTATTGCGGCATATTATTATCAGTGCTACTAATGATAAAAGCTACATTATACTCGGTCGTCGCACCACGGACGTACAGCCCGCTAGCCAACTCCAATTCACTTCCACTCAAAAACGGGTTGACTGCGTGCTCTCCACAAGGCCGCGAGCCAAGTCGCTCAAATCCACCTGAAAAGTAACCTTTAAGGCCCCAGATATTCGTGCATGTCCCGATTCGGTTGCCAGCAGATTCGTTGTACGGAGTAGCAGTAGTTCTCGTCCAGCTTGATGGATTGCAGCGTGCTTAGCGCAGCCGATATGATACAACAAGATCGTTATATCGCCCGAGTTTCTCCATATATGCGCCAGCTGTGTCGCATTTGCTTCACAACCCGAGTACATAGCCTAGCAAATTGCATGCACTGGACAATATTGCTAGGAAGACTGTAAAATTCCACGACATCAAGTTTGTAAACATTCAATGCCCTGGCATATATTCTTGTGGGAGACCAACTACGCCTATGTATTTAAGCCTCGTTGTGAGCGACATTTTCACCGAGGAACTGGTTTCCACTGGCGTTCTGAGTCTCCGGACAGCACCATGGTTTCCTCTCTCTTTTCGTGTTACTCACCTTTGGCGTGATTGTTGCAACCGGGTGTCACCGAGATCACTATGGCCATGTAGGGTATGCTATATTCTTCGGCCGCATTCCCATCCGGCGCGGCTCTTCGCCTTCCCTTCAAGTCCTACACGTCCCACGTCCGCATGTAATACCACTGATCTGGTAACCTGAAGGGCGTTGTGGTTGGGCATTGCGGAGTTGCGAATTTGGCCGTGTTGACTATATTCATAATCTAACTATTACGTGTATAACATCGGGCAAAAGAGCATCTGACCCACCCCGGGTCTATTCCTTTTCTTTTCCTTTTCTATGGGGACAAAAAAAATTTAAATAAAAGATACATAGATACATTTTGCGTTCAGCGTGAACAATACACATTATTTCAATGCTTGTAGCTGACCGAATGCTGTTATCATCATCTGCTATTACAATCGATGTATAGGGTTAGCCGTCGCCACAAGAATAACCTCCCGCTGTTTCCATAGCAAAAAGAGCAAACTACGGAGCACTGTTTATATATACCATAATCGGTAAAATCACTCGAGAGAGCCACACATTATGTGCCTAGTTCTACACATCAAAATGCAAAGAAAGTGTTATGTTGAGCAAACCAAGTGATGTGTGGATGGCTATGTACCACCTCCGCTGCGTGCTACTGTATCTCTCAATTACGTGCTCTGTTGTTATTCTACAAACACAAGATTCTAGCGTCAAATCAAATAAAAGGCTACAATCGCCTCGGTGCTACTTTCCTCCTGCGATCTTGGACTCCATACGGTGCAGAACCACGGGCTAGGATAATCTCGTGGGAAGCATGCCCCTATCTAAAGACGACAAAGTGCATCCCTTGCTGGATATGACCTGGCTCTTGCTGCTCTTGATGCATTTATGGTTTGACGTCAAATAATGACCATACTGTGATATTGCGATCATGCTTGACTCTGCCTGCGTAGGTACGGTTTTCGACTAGACCTTTCACTAACACGGGATCGTCCCTCTCTTGCCGGATATTTTGCACGAACCAATAAGGACGACCAACGAGCTAGTTCGCTATACAGCAGACATCTGCCTCTTTCGCCATAGATGCTAATTCTTGCGTCTATAACGGACAGTGTTTGGTGTTTTAAGATCGCTCTTGATGAGGTACAGAATGACCTGCAGATTTACCTACCTAAAGACAGCTTCTCATACCCAAATACCATGACGTACCACTGCTAGAGAGATATACGTACTAAAGAATTATCCAATCTGAACGAGCATTCTAGTGTCATGATTCAGTCTTGTTGCGTGGGTCGTGCGATCCAGCCCAACAACTGTCGGATCGGAGCGGCGCTAGGCTATACCGACTGGTTGGCCGACACATGTATAACAACAAAGAGCAAACTACTTGTGCATGAAATTTCAGTCCTACCATTCAAACCATGCAGTCTAATTATAAAGACATGGGTTGAAATGAGTTGATAGGATCGCATCGTGCCGGACAGCGGCATACCGAGACAGCGGGACGGTGCATGGTAAGGGTCTTAACTGCAACCATGCAAAGAATGCTGGGGTCCTTCAAAGATTTCGGGCCTTCAGAACTTGACGTCCTAATAAGAATAGTCCGGCTCAAGCGTGGAAAAACGAACGAGACTTATGCCAGGTCAAGTGGCCGGATGGCCGGTGGATGATGTGTGTGCGTGGTGGGAAGGAGTGAATGAATATGGGAGATTTTTGTGTAAGACTATTGGCCTACATCTACCATTGGGGGGGTGTCATTATCGCCACCCTGGATCGGAAGGTACAATCATTGCGTACTTTCAATGCAGTTAGGCAAGTTTACAGTAGAAGACAAACCTTAAGCAGCTTGGAGGCATCTTGTGACTGAATGCCCATCTACGTGCAGCGTGAGAGATATAGCATGCACCAGTCACATTGGCACACAGCACGAGATCAAAACCTGCAATAGTATTTCAACCCAAACTGCCTATATGCCGCGCCGCAACTTCCTTCACATGGAAACACCGATGACAAACTATTAGCAATAATGCCAATAGGCAACGGCATCTTCCGGAGAAGTTGATATCAGCCTTGCAGCAAGTAGGTGCAGTGTCAATCTACTGAAACCCAAAGCTGCTTTACTGGCAGCTGCGACGATAAAAGGAAAAAAAAAAGAGTCATCATCTGATAGGCGGCTTTTAGCCAAGTCACCGATAGACTTTGCCTGTCTAGGTATCATTGTCATAGCATCGTGATGTGAATGGCAGAACCAGTCACTGCCAAACACATCTGAAGTGCCATGCCACGGATGGCACTTTAAAGGAAAGGAAAAAGAACAAAAAAAAAATCTTTGGGGGCGTGTGTGGCAGGTCTATGTGTGCGCGCAAGATCTCAATCTGAGAGATTGAAAGTGTAGTCTTCCAGATATGGTGCGGATGGTTCGATCCAGTTAGGAATATCTAAACTCTCGGCGTCGAATAACATTTCTGGATCGTGATCCATGTAAGTGTAAGTGTCCCAGTTCGATGTGGCTTCTTCTTGATGATTATTCTCCGTGTGTTGCCCTTCTACTATGTCGCGTGTTAACGGCTCCTGAAGTCGCGTTCTTCTATTTTGGTGAGTTGGCGTGTCGCAAGCCACATCATCCGGCTCAAAGTTGGAATGAGAAAAGAACATCCCTGGTTGGCCCTCGCATTAGGAACGATTTCGACGATGGCGTGAATGAGAATAATAATAATAATAATAAATATTTGTTTATCTCACCTTTAACCAGCTTGACCTCGGTGTTTCGTCTTAAGAAGCCTTGCACCCAATGCTTGCCGAGACGCTGTTCATCGCCATGAACGACCAAAATGCGGCTGGCAAATTCCTCAAACTGTGCCTGAGTAGGAGGAACTCCTAGAGCAACAAGATGCAGGATCCAGCGAGACAACAGCTTCTCCTGTTGACGCGAGAAACGCTGGCGGCACTCATGGGCTTCAGCATGCGAGATGCCACCATTAAGGCGGTCCTGCAGCGTAGCTCGTGGGATATGCCATCGTTTAGCAGCTGACCGTTGTGAAGTTCCTTGCTGGACTTCACGAACGGCTTCCTGTAAGTCTCTTTCGCTGTATTTAGGCATTTGGGGTGGCTACGCGAACGGCTCACTCAAGTAGGGGTCTTCTTTTTAGATAAGACGTGGAGGGCTGCGAACGGGGTGGTTATGATTGTATGGAGGGGCGTGGATGGGCAAAGTTAACGTTCAAGGGGCAACGGGCTTGTAGAGAATAACCAACAAGGAAGAAGCCTGGGCTCAAGCATGTGTTAGAGAACTTCCAAAGAGTCCATGATGACCGGTGGTGAATGTCGAGATGGCCAGATAATGGGTGAAAAGAAGAGATGTGGGAGGTGGCCAGTTGCGTCCTCAAATACTCGCAGGATAGGTATGTGCAAGAGACCTGCAGGGAGGATGGAGTGAAGAGCGCGAGGAGGTGAAGAGGAGGTGAGAGAGGAGCAAGGGTAGCAGGGAGGGAAAGTACGTCCACCAAGTAGGGTTTAACTAGACGGCAATAGGGGAGGAAATCAAGAAAGAGGTACCGATAACAGATGCATGTACTTAGGGTGGAACTGGGGCAGGAGCAGGTGCAGTAGCAGGAGCAACTGTTACCGAGCAGGACAAAAAGGAGTCATGGACGGGAAAGGCGGCCATGGCGTGTGTGGATAGATTCCCTTTGGTGCGAGGGTCAGTGCCAGAGTGTCAGTCAGTGCCAGTTACCCGGGCGGGCAGGTCGAGGAATTCGCAAAATACACCACCAGCAATTAATACGGAGTGCCTGTCGCAAGTATACACTACAGAGCCACGACAACACCACGGCCCACCGTACAAGTCCAAATAAAACTGCGATCAGCAAATGCATATGATTTTCGGTCGTGGATCCTGCACCCGTGGGGTGCAAAGGCACGAGGGGGCCACACTTCCTTCGGCAGCCGCAGCGGTAGGAAGCCTGGCTCTGCAGTACGATTGCACACCGCAACTGGCATGGGGGGAAACGAAGACGTCGACTAGTTAGTTGCTTGGATCATCTGCCTCGGGATGGACACTGGATGCATGGGAGGGGCCTCTGGGGGACGCACAACGCACAACCACCGCAACGCAAAGACCAACAACAAGACAGTGAAGGCAACGTTTGCCGGTGGGGAAACACAAAGGACACAGACAAGAACAGGCTAATGGCACTGCCTGGCTAGCAGTAGCATTGCCTTTGCACTTGGCCACAAGAGGAGATCCGATTTGACGGCATGACGCGATAAAGTCGGAGCCACATGGTGCTCGACATTGATGGATGGACGGCCGCGCATCGTGCAAGTCTAGTGCATGTTTCAACCACGACCAAACAGGCACTTGAGCATCTACTGCACGCAAACCAGACTTGCCACACAGCACAACACAACACAATACTCCGTAACTATATGCAACTCAACTCGGCACCAAATCGCCGGTCGGTCCACCCTGCCCATCATCACTGGAGCCCTTTCCGTCCAACCCACCAATCTCGGGCTCTTTGACGTTTGGTAGCCACAAAACCAAAACACCTCATACCTACACCATGCTACGCCCATCATGGTACTGGCCGGCGTGCGAGGAGCCCGACGCGGTTGCAGCAAGTGGTAAGGCCGCCAACACGGGGCCAACTTTCATCGGGAAAGGTGTGAGACACAAGGTACACGAGCACACAATTTCGACTAATAAATAGCTCCTTGTTTGTCGACGGGTCGATGAGTGGATTTGAGGACGGATTAAAAGGCCAAAAAAGGGAAAATGACCAGCGTGGGAAAAAAAAATTGTAATATGACGGACCCAGGCACTTCCTCCACCAATACATATTCCACCTTGCTATGCCGATGGTTATTATCACACGCCAAGAAAGGGAAAAAGAGCATCATAGTAACGATGGGACATCCACTGGGCGGACACGAATGGCCTGTGGGTTTCGACGAAAGGTTTGTTATGATTTCGAATGCTCCAGTTGGATCCGCCGTGAAGTTTGTGTGTTGGAACCGCTCCAGTACTCCGTAGTTGGCCTGAATCCAGACTGGCCTATTGTCGACTATTCGTTCATCACTGGATGAAAATTTGAAAGGAAAGCTCCATATACTCCATCTTTTGCCGCTGCTGGGTCCTGCAAGTCTCTAACATTGATGGATTGGCACCGACACTGCAGGGGCTCAAGTAGCCTATGCAAGCGGGCCTGCGACAACATTTTTGGTTCAATCCGTAATTAATGTTTTCTCACATCAGTTTCTGCAAGTGTATTGGCCTGTCAGCTTTTACCCGCCGCGGCACTGCGAGAGTTGGCCGCAACCGAGCCTGGTGCAAAATCTACGAAACCGGAGACCTTGACACGTGGAGTTCCGCAAATCCCTCATTCATTTTGATCAAACCCGAAAATCTGGACGCTTGGGGTGCTGCGTTTGAAGCTCTGTACGAGCCCATCTTCACATCGCGTCGACCTGCCATGCCGGTCGCAGCTTCATGTTTGAGTGGCAACACCAACTAATGACTGCTGCAGATACGGATGCAACTCAACCAGTATGCATATGCTCCCTGTATCCTCCGTAATGTATGCTTCCCAAGCTGCTCGTTGACGATGGGTGAGCACGCTAGGAACTGTGTACGGAGTACACAGTCAGCATCTGATCAACACAGGCTGTGTGTCCCAGGGTACCATGCTGCCATGCTAAGCATGCCCCAGACCAGTTCGTAACATTTCGTCTCATGCAGGAGGGATAGCATGTGGCCTAAGCTTTTCGTCGATTCACTTAGATGTGCCCTATCACAGCTAGGATTGTGGATGGGTTTGGACCGCATTGAATGATGACACTTGCAAAGTTACAATAGATGGTCAAGGATGCCCTGGGAGGCCTCGCTCGGAAGCGATCCGAAAAAAGGGACCCTGCTCGCGAACGAGCTGCACTCCACCATTTTGGATGGAGCCTGCCACCTTATTTAACATTGTCGCTGTACGGACCTGTGCGATGACGAAAGTGGCCAACAACCATGCCTGTACTCCGTACTCTAATGCAATACTCCGTAGTCACTCCATAGTCTGTAGTCGTACGGAGTACTCTGTAGACACATCGACACCGTTGGGCGGCAAGAACCTGTGATGAGTTATCAATTAACGACCGCCGTGATGAGGTATAGGTCGGCAAAAAGGAGGCCGGACGAAGACAAGAATGTCGAAGCAAGGCCCCAGTTGAACAATAGCCACGGGGATGGCGCAGCATCAGCGATGGAGCCACGGTTGCACTTCTCACTGACAGACTCCCATCCCACCTGTCTGGAATGACTGGCTGAATGGCTTATTATCAACTATTAGGGAGATTAAAAGAAAAGTCAATTGCATTCGGACAAATACGGCCAGAGCCAAATCGAGGCCACATCACGCTGATTGCGTTGACACATCAGAGGTGCTCCTCAATGCAGCCAGCTATGCAGCACAACCGGGCAGGACTTCCCCGACCCTATCCTTTGTTGTCGCAGGCAACTGGGCTTGGTCAACCTGTGAGGCTAGTGTGTCAAAAGTTCACCTGGCCTCTCAGAGGACATCCTGCTCCGTAAATGTTTGCCGATCGGCGCCAGCCCCGGCTGCAAGTTTCCACTCGAGAGATTCAGTGGGCTCCTCCAGCGGGCTCCTTCAGTGGGCATTACAGTGGATGCTTCAGGGCTTAGGCGGTGATTTATCCACCCGTCGACCGGACAGGGCCAGAGGTGATCAAACGTTCAGTGAGTCTGCACGCAAGCGCTGGAGCTATTCTGCTTGTGCTAGGTAGTAAGCAGTAGACTGGCACATGTTGTCTGTCTCATGACGCCGCTCAAGTCGCGGTCAGATATATCGCTCATATCCAGAAGACGCGGACGCTCCTCAGCATGTACATGGGCTCTGTTAACGCACGACTTCTCCTCAAGGCAACTTTCCACAACACCAACCATACCAAGACCAGACAGACTTGACTGTGCTCCATCACCATCCGCCCCTAGCCGCTCACCATCCCACCAGGCGCCCTACCTTTGCAAGTCCTTCTTCTCAGAGTCTGTTGTTTGTATTCTTGGAGCCCCCATAATTTTGCAACACGCCCCTCAAATCTACTATACTCAACTTGGACGAGGCAATTTT
Source organism: Conoideocrella luteorostrata (assembly GCA_032433595.1). NCBI lineage: Eukaryota > Fungi > Ascomycota > Sordariomycetes > Hypocreales > Clavicipitaceae > Conoideocrella > Conoideocrella luteorostrata. Next base: position 14,343 of record JASWJB010000495.1, read on the forward strand.
GACAGTGATTCCACCATAGAGTTTCCTGACACAACCATAACGCGTTTGAAATTTGCCATGCCGCGCTCCATTTGGAGGGGTAAGCTGATGGATCCGAGGGTATTGCCAGTCTCTAGCACAGCCATCCTTTCTGGTCTAGCAAAGCTGGCCAAGCCATGAGCCATAGCCATGAGCCGTGAGCCACCGCCCATCAACTTGTTATGTTTTCTCCGTTTCTGACCATCCCCCGGTGAATTGAGGCGCTGCAGGATTCGGAATGACGCCGGATTACACTATGACGCCAGGTTATTGAACGAGGACCCAGCCAGCCAACCAACACCCATGTGCACCTTGTCATGCAGGTAGCTACGGAGTAGAGGTGGCCGAAATGGAGGTAGCCGCGGTCGGCCATACTGTCACCAGAAAGCGGCCATCCCAGACAAGCGGCTGAGTTGATTGTTCTTTTTGCGGAATGTTGGCAGAATTTTGTCAGTATTGGAACAAACCATTACTGCAGTTCGGAGTAGCTCATTCCGGTTTTGGTAGCCGCGTTAGACTGACAGCAATGATTATAATTACGCCCGCGTACAGCTTAATTTTCTCGTAGCATACCATTGTGCTCCTTTGAAGGCCCTGGATTGTTCGCTGTCTTGACTTGGGCCACCTTGCTGGGAACCCATCCGACTTTGCATCTAAATCTTGCATTCTTGTCTCACCCTCATATCCCTTTTGTTTTTTAAGCCCCCTGGCTGTCTCGTGGACAAGTCCAAATTGTCTCGCAGACTTTCGGGGATCAAAATGTCACTGGAAAAGGGTGCAGACTCGCGAGCAGCGGATCGTGTCCGATGGAGAGATGAGGAAGAAGGCCGTGGGCGTCGTAGAAGCGGCTCTAGGTCTGGTCTCCATCGCTCCAATTCTACTGATTCGCTTGCCATTCGAAGTATTCATGGCAGGGCAACAGTTGACCCCAGTATCACTCTGCCTATCCAGTATCGAACCGTGTAAGTGGGCCGCAGGCGAGAATTGAGTCACCAAAACATCGACATTTCCGAACTGACGCTGTGCAAAAACAGCTCTTTTCAGATCGAGGAATCCAAAGGCAAAGAGCGTGCTGAACTGGCTAGAGCTAGTGAAGTTGCGGCGAAGGGTAAGCACAATTGCTGGGTTGCCGTTGCTTTGACTGTGGACCTTTTGTTTAACAACGTTGCACGTATCGCAGATCTGAGTGACCTTGAGTGGCACACCATTACTCCGACAGAAGTCACAGAGAGACTCGTAACCTCTCATACAGTCGGCTTGTCAGATCCCCAAGCCAAACGGCGTCTACAAGAATATGGCAGGAATGCACCATCTCCACCCAAGACGAACCGATTCCTCACAATCTTTGGATACTTTTTCAAGGGATTCGGTGGCATCTTGCTGGTTGGCAGTATCCTTGTATTTGTATCATGGAAACCTCTAGGCGAGCCCAACCCCGCGATAGCCAACCTTGTAGGTCGAGAAAAAATCAAACTTCTCCTTTTCTTGATGGTAAGAGTTGATGCTGACTTTTCCATCTACCGAATAGGCACTGGCAATTGTCTTGTTGGCTGTTTTCTTTATTCAGGCTGCCTTCACCATGTTTCAAGATTGGTCAACATCGCGAGTTATGTCTTCTATCAAGGACATGCTGCCGGAACACTGTCAGGTCATGAGAGACGGTGAGGTGGCTCACCTCGCCGCAGAGGAGCTTGTGCCCGGAGACGTTGTACTTATCAAAGCTGGCAACAAGCTCCCCGCTGATTTGCGCTTCATCGAGGTATCTCCAGACGTCAAGTTTGATCGATCAGTGCTGACGGGCGAATCTCGACCCATTGCCGCAACTGTGGACTTTACGGATGTGAACTACCTGGAGACGCACAACATTGGTCTTCAAGGAACACACTGTATCATTGGATCTGCCACCGGTATTGTTGTGGCAACTGCTGACCGAACTGTCTTTGGTCGCATTGCCACATTGACCAATGAGCCCAAGACGAAGATGACAACACTGGAGAGAGAAGTTCTTTATTTCGTCATCTTCATTTGTGCAATCATGTTCACCATGATCCTTGCAGTCGTCATCATCTGGTATGACCCCCTCCTGATTATAATAGAATGCGCGGTAAGGGATCTGTCTTCCTCTAACATTGTATTGATTTAGGGCTGCATGGCTTCGACGGGATTACCCCAACTGGATCAACGTGCCAACCTTGATTGTCGACTGTGTTAGTGTTGCAGTAGCCTTCATCCCAGAGGGTCTTCCCATTGCTATCACTGCTGGCTTGACAATTACTGCCAACTTGATGAGAAAGAACAAGATTTTGTGCAAGTCTCTCAAAACTGTCGAAACTCTTGGCTCGGTATCTATGATTTGCTCTGATAAAACTGGAACGCTCACTCAGGTAAGATGAACGTCTAGGGCAACGGCAAAGGCAAGGAAAAATTTGGCCATATCTAACATTGCAACTAGGGGAAAATGGCAGTTTCAGACTGCTCCATTGGTTCTAATAACCTCACATTGGATGAGCTACATGGAAAAACTTCCAGCGCGAGCACTGAAAAGGCGGAAGTAGCCCAAACATTTGGGCAGCTTGCTTCACTTTCTGCGCTCTGTAATGGAGCTGAGATGGACGCGGCTCAAGCTGACATCCCTATTGAAAAAAGGAACATATTCGGAGATGCCACGGACACAGCCGTTTTAAGATTCTCGGAGATTGTAGCTCAAGGCAACGTTAATTACTTCCGATCTTGCTGGCAAAAGATTTTTGAACTGGCATTCAACAGCAAGAACAAGTTCATGATTCGATGCTTTACCATTGCACGACATGAGGCACTGGAACGTACTCTTACCAATCAAGATGCCAAGGACTTCAAGGACAGTGACGTGTAAGTTGTTGCACAATTGTAAGTTGCCACAGGGGCCTTGCACTAATGACTAGAGTTAGACTTTTGACCATTAAAGGGGCACCGGATGTGCTGGTCGAGCGATGCTCACACTATCTCACTCCTTCGGGCGAGATTGTTGAACTCACCAAAGAAGCCAAGGCTACTTTTGAGCACGTCAAGGATATGTACTCGTCCCAGGGCAAACGATGTTTACTTTTGGCTAGGAAGTTGCTCAAGGGTGGAAAGCTCGAGGGTGACAATCCCGATTACGAGAAATCAGCTACAGAGGAGGCCAAGGCCGGTCTCACCCTTGTTGGATTTGTAGCCATTGTTGACCCATTGCGTCCTGAGATCCCTGAGGTCGTTTCTACTCTTCGTGGAGCTGGAATCCGCTTCTCAATGGTATGTCCATCTCTTCATCACACACTCCGTGACATGTCTCGCGAGTTTGCGCTAACGAGCCTGCAAAGGTCACCGGCGACTTCGCGCTGACAGCCCTCTCAATCGCCCGTGAAGCTGGCATTGTCACTTGCGTCCACGTCGACAATGCATCTCACCTCGAACGAAGCCTTGCCGATCTTGCATCTACATACGAAGATACCGACTCGGAAAAGCAAACCACGCCGCCAAAGAGAGGTGCTCTTGTCATCAGCGGCCCTGAGCTGACCACTCTCACGGACCACCAGTGGGCTACTCTGACTGAATACGAAGAAGTCGTGTTTGCTAGAACTACGCCCGAGCAGAAGCTTCGCATTGTCCGTGAATACCAGAAGAATAGTGTTGTGGCCATGACTGGTGACGGTGTCAATGACGCCCCGTCTTTGAAGGCAGCCGATGTTGGCATCTCCATGGGCAGTGGCTCTGATATCGCGATGGAAGCTGCAGACATGGTGTTGCTTGATTCGTTTTCGTCCGTTGTCGTGGCCGTCCAGTATGGCCGCGTGGTGTTTGACAACCTCAAGAAGGTCATTGCCTACCTACTTCCCGCCGGTAGCTTCTCCGAGTTCTGGCCAGTCATGACGTCTGTGATCTTTGGCCTACCGCAGATTCTGTCTTCTTTCCTCATGATTATTATCTGGTCAGCCTAAAGCCCCGTGTTTTGTCCTCCTGACGTATCCTGGTTACCAGCTAACACCGTGCAGTTGCTTCACCGATTGTGCCGCTGCCACGGTTCTATCCTACGAAAAGCCTGAAGCGGATGTTCTCCTTCGCCGCCCCAGAAACGTCAAGAAAGACCGCCTCGTAAACTGGCAGCTCATCTTCCACGCGTATGCCATTATCGGCGTCACCGAAACCTTGGCGTCTTTTGCCATGTCGTTCTGGTACCTCCAGCGAAATGGCATTCCCTTCTCAGACTTGTGGTTCAGCTTCGGCAACATCCCTTCCTCTATTGACCCGGACTACTACAATGCAAAGTTGTCAGAGGCATCTTCCATCTACTTTGTCAACTTGGTCGTGATGCAGTGGTTCAACCTCATGGCTACGAGAACAAGACGTCTCAGCATCTTCCAGCACCCACCCCTGTTCAACAAGGAGACATCAAACTGGTTCCTCTTCCCCGCGATCCTGTTCGCTCTGGGCATGGCCGTTATTTGGCTGTATATTCCGTCTATCCAGACAGTTCTTGGTACCTCAGGCGTGCCTGTGGAGCATTGGTTTCTGCCGTTTACTTTTGGCTTGTTCATCATTTTGATAGACGAGCTGAGGAGGGCCTCAGTTAGACGCTGGCCGGATGGGTTTCTGGCCAAGGCTGCATGGTAACTAGATTAGTGTCATTTTTGCTTCATTTCGCTTGCGGTAGGAGAGTGGCTTGGCTGTCTGTTGATTGATTGGGCCGGGCGACCGGTTTACATGTATATTTACTCCGTACTCTGTACTCCGTAGACCGAAGAGTGTATACAGTTTCGCTCTGCCGCCGGAGAATATTTTTGGCGGCATACAATTACGTTCAGCAGGTGCAAGTAAGGGTCATGACACCCGCTGACACCAGACTTATTCAGTTCCCTCTGCTCCATGTACGCAGTACGGAGCACATGAAGCAACGGCCCGGTAGCCCAATGAATGCGACAAAACACTGCATGTTGCGCGAATTAGTCGTGCAGTGAGTGCAGCCAGGAAGAAAATCGACTGCTAACCCCTTCGCACTGAATGCCCCTCGAGGCACAGATCTGCACCGAATTGAGGCATGGTGCGGCAAGTCGGAGATTTGCAATGCCCGGATTACTTCTGTGTTACCGCGGCTATTTCTAATGCGCTGCGTTTCTTGGAAAACATTGCACTAACTTAGGGCTATCGGCTCTATGATTGGCCAATGTGTCCAGGTTTTGACAGATGATCAATGTAACTGCGGAGTACTCCATAGGCTATAGCTGAGATAGAGGACCCTTGCCTCAGCTGTCAGCCGCGAATAGCTCCACCGGCATGACCAGCTATGGTAGTGCATACAGCTCGATCGTGACATGGATCGTGAAAAATGATATGTAAGACGGGTAGCGGCGTTGAATGGAGCGCGGGCTCCTCATTTATATAAGAAGCAGAACGGCTCTTCGCGGTTCGGATGACCCGAATTGACCACGGCCCAGTTGCAATTACTTAGAGCCAGGCTTTCACAATGAAGCTCTCCTCGTTCGTCGCCTACGCCCTCGCCACAAGCACCGTCTCCCTCGCTGCAAGCCCTAGCAGCTGCGATGGTACCGACAAGAAACGCAATGGCGCCGACTTTGTCCTCACAGCCCAGCCCGACAACGCCCACGTTGCTGCGCTCTCCAAATTCTTCACCAGCGCTAAAAGGCGCGTCAGCGTCGCGCATGTGTTCGACGATGGCAACCACAAGATGACCACGGATGCAGCCGGCAAGCGAGCCTGGGAAAAGACCAAGGACTTCAACGACCAGGATACCAAGAAGTGGGTTCCTCAGGGAATCACCTCTACGGCAGATGCTCTCGAAGCGGGGACGTATGAAGGCAAAGATGGCTGGGTGGTCACCTGGCATAGGGATGATGATAAGAGCGTGAGGGTCACGTTTGTGGAGAAGGCCAGCAACAAGTATCGACATGCCTTGCTGGTGTACCCCTTTGCGGATGATGATTTCAGAGAAGTCCCCGTGCATGCTGGCGGCGTGATGTGGTATGGCGACACGCTGTGGGTGGTTGATACGAAGAACGGGATCAGGGTGTTTGACATGTCGAATATTTGGGAGGTTGAGGACGGGGAAAAAGTCGGCAAGATGAGCGCTGGCCATTACTCTGCCGCTGGGTATAAATATGTGATTCCTCAAATCAGGTACGTGATAGGAGCAAACTCCCTCCGCCCTCCCCTTCCCCGGGGGGTTTGCAACCGGGTCTACGTCCAACCAAGTATACTGATGAATCGGTCGATGACCATGGGTATAGGTGGTACAAGCAGACTTCCGACTTCAACTTCCAGTTTTCCTTTATTGCTCTCGACCGCACCACTTCCCCCGATCGCCTGCTCGTAGGAGAGTACCAGAAGAAAGACACTTTGCCCATCCGCATGGCGCAATGGGAACTGGACTACACGACCCGAAAGCTCAAGACCGGCACAGATGGGAAGACCGCAAAGGCTGTTTGGGCGTACTGCACGGGCATTGTGCGCACCCAGGGGGCCGTGCAGGCCAATGGCAAAATTTACATCTCCAGGAGTAACGGCGACAAGGCTGGCGACATATTTGGATGGATTCCCGGCAAGATCGCGCATAACAATGAGGGATTTGTGCCGCCTAGTCCGGAGGACTTGAGCTTTGACAAGAGGGGGAGCAGGATTTATGGGCTGACGGAGCAGGCTGGTGGAAGGTATATCCTTACGTTGGATAGCTCGAAGGTGAAGTTCTCGTAGGGTTGTGTCCTTGGGGGAAGGGAAGCCCGGAGGGGGGAGGGGGGGAGATGAAGTTTACTGGGATGTTGGCGACTACGGCGCGGGTGCTTGTAGGTAGATGAAGTTGTGTATGCGGACGGCTGATCGAGGTCCCCGAAATACTGACGATCGAGGATTGAATTGGTCAATTATGCCGCGGCTTTCATCGTGTGTCTACTCCGTATGCAGTTGGTGTTCTGCTATTCTCTTTGTCCACACCGCATCCGCGTTTGCCATGGTTATATAACCAACCTCTGCTGCACATTGGTATCAATGTGCGGGGCATAAGCCAACATCGACGCATTGGTATGAATGATGTAGAAAGAACAAGTCACATAGGCATGAATCCCAGAAAAGATAAGCGGTCAATTCTGGCTGGGCAACTCTCTTGGCCAAACTGCCCGTTATGGCTAATGCCGAGATGGCTTGACCGGCCGTCTTCCGCCGCACCAATCCACACAGCATGTCCGCCGGTCAGTCAAACCCCAATTTTATTCGATGGCTTTCATCACATCCTAAACCATGATGCAGTGGTGGCATACTGCCTTGCACGGCTGGTAAGCTTACGTAGCCAAGGGGCGGGCATGCATCAGTGGCTTTCTGGTTGTTCGTTCCAGGGAAATCACTGTTTAATTTGCGGATCTTTTGCGATACATTTTGGACAGAAGAAGCTGGCCGGCTGGCACCTGTCGCGCTGAGAATGGCCATCGCGACCTCATCGCTTGTAAAGGCCCGCCCTTGTCTGTGACTTTTGACCGCGTCATATTCAATATGCCCGGCGTGCCGGCATCCCGCAGCTGCGAAGCCTGTCGCAAGGTCAAGAAGAAGGTGCGAGCTGAGAGAATCCCAT
>JASWJB010000496.1:0-21912 GCA_032433595.1 Conoideocrella luteorostrata
TTTTTTTTTTTTTTTTTTTGTTCTGCATCGCAGCCCGATGTGTTGTGGTATATGTCAAGTCACTCGTCCGGACACAGCGCAAAACCTCCCTCGCTTGAGCAGGCGCAGAGGAGAGCCCGTCAGGCTATCAGACAGATCTAAGACCCTTCCTTTATGGAACAGCTCCCCATGATGTTGTGCACCCAGGTCGTGCTTGGTGGCGTCTGGGGATGGATGGGCAGATGGGCACTAGAAAACCTTGCGCGGTGGCCAATTCCTTTTGGGCAAACCTCCGTTGATCCGAGGAGGACGAAATGAGGGAAAAGGAATGCGAGCCATCAATCAAGCTAGGCTCGCTGTCGCACAACACACACACACATCGCCTGACTTGGTATGATCCTTCCTTGCAGGGCGCCACCAATTCCGTACTACTGCAACGAGGACATCATGGCGCAGCCAAAGGCTGGGCGGTCCGACAAGCCTTCCCGTAGCGGTACGGTCAGTCAGCTTGCGCAAGATAATGCACCATCGGTTTGCCTTCTGAGACAAGTCCCACAGCGTGACGTGCGCTGGCTTCAGCGTCGGCCAATTAACCAATTTATCCGTCCCAGATATGATTGGGCTTTTGTACGGTGCACCGGAAGAGTCTCTGTCGTGGTTGATACTAGTATCGTGACTATCTAACAGTCGTGTTGGTGGTCTTGAACCCATGGCGAAATCCTTGCTCTGAAATGAGCTGCCAGTAAATGAGCTTGTCCCGACCATCGTCCCAGGTTCTCCAAAGAGCATCCATCCCTTGTGGTTTCCAAGTCTGACGGATCCTGTTTGCACCGCGAGAGACGACACAGCGCATCAGAACTGTCCAGCGTTAATTGGACTGCTCCATACAACCGCCGAAAGCGAGAGCATATCGCTCCATGTTCACTCCGTAATCGAAGCGACAATCATGCAATAGAGTCTATTACATCACGCACAGTCAAGCGAACCAAAACACCGGCACGGATCCAGCCCTATTTCCATGAATCCATGCACACCTACCTTCTTTCTATGAGAACCCCATCGCAGCCTACCTGTTGAGTCGTCTCAAGGAGCGTTTCGCAAACACCCACCACCCAAGCAATCAGAACACAGACTCATCGCGTGTACTAACAGCAAACAGCCTGAAGTCCTTCATTTTTCCCATTTCTCCCTCCCCGATGCCCTGTTACCTGCCTGTTGCCTGCTGATTACTGTTAACAACGGGTCGTTGCGTCAGGGTTCCGAACCTCCGCTACGAGGCTGATTGTGATGGGTGCTTCGTTCTTGGTCAGACAAGCCTGGGCCCGGGGGCGCAAATCCCTGAAGTGTGTTTACGCTATCCCAACACATTGGACATCTTTATCACCCACGTCTCGAAACAATCAGTCTGTCTGTCTTCTGAAAAAGAATTGGAAGGGGCGGCAGGTACTTTTGCAACTCTCTGCCGAGTCTTGACCCCAAAACCAATACACAGACAGACCGCTGCTGCTGCTTGACACAACTAACTGATAAAGCACGCAACCGCCAAACGCAAACGCACCAGCGCCGCATTGTTCGGCAAGAACTCCGTTCTGGCATCAAAATACAGACAAAGCCTGTCACTTGCATAATCCTCTCCATAATAAATTCAGTCGATCTACTGACTAGTAGAGGGAGTAACTACGTGGCTATCACACCGCTGTTGTCCTCGAGAACCCACCTCCCAAATATAACCCTCAAATTTTTTGTCGGGGTTTTCTCAGCCGCCATTTTTTTTCTGAATTCGGACCTTTATAAATCGAATGTCGTGCTCTGATTTGCCCCTACGGAGTAATGACTGCGGAATTTCCAAGGAGTACATAACAGCCCACTAAGAAAACAAAAAAAAAAAAAAATAGCAATACTAGTAGAAAGGACCATACGGAGTAGAGGAACAGCCATTTACAGTGGACAATTTCACCACAAATTACAATGCGCAGATCATCTCGCTCCATTTAGCCGTCAATTTCTGACAACCACGTTTTTCCATCCCTGACGCCCTTCGAACCCGCCAGCCCGTCCGTGCCCCAGTTCTAGTTACCTCCGCCGTTGGTTGCACCAGCAAAACTTCTTCTTTTCCACCAGAAGTTCCAAGATCTACACCAATCGTCCCCCCTAGAACGGACCCTTGATCTTTCCTTCTATCTCGGTGTCCACTTCGTCATCTAGGGCCCGTGTCGTGTCATGTCAACTCCCCGTTAGTTAACCCGCAGCCCCTGCCTGTTCCGCCAGCCAACCAGTCTGCCAGTCTACTCATGGATATGATGCAACCACTCCGTACTCCGTAGTTACTCCATACTGGTACTGTAGTGTAACTAATTCCCGTACTGAAGCCCTCGCTATTCCCTCCTTTTCGCAGCCCAGCTGGGTCTTGGGTCGGGATGAAAATTCCCATCTTGTACGAGCGAAGCAGGCAGGGCGACAACTGCAAGAATAATCAACCGGTACCACAGCAGTCGGCCATCGTTTTCTCAGCGACTGCCATGTATGTAGCCCTGCCGATTGGGCCACAATCGGCTGCCTATCTTGCTATCCGAATCCTTTGCGAAGCTGCCATTCTTTTCTTATTTCTCCTGCGGCCGAAGCAAAGAAGGGGGAGGGGGAGAAACACCAAACTTGTAATGCATGGTATACTGCAAGTACGATATTCAGGGCCACCTTTGAGCCGTTGATCCCTTTACTTAGTTTGCTATTGACTTCAAGGGCGTTTTGGACGAAGTTAGACGCAGATGTGGAAGATTGGAATAACTACGGCAGCCTCCCAAACCGAGGTGCATGCATCACATGGACAATTCTGTCGGAGCGGGCCATGGGCTTCCCTACCTAGCTGCACAAGTTGACTCGATACATGTTAGACAATCAATTTTTCTAGTAGGGTTCAATACCATGCATGCTAGCGGCCCATTCAATATATTACCACGTGTTCGCCACTGCTATACAGACAAACAGAGTCCAATAAACTGCACTGTGGTACTTGCCGGGTCATGGCGGAATTGAGTCTAATTTTGGTGATGATCGGCCGGTGATCCATCATCACAATACGATACGTCTGTGCAGTCTTCTTGTATCACCGTAATTCCAAGGGTGAGTGGTGGTGCACTATCACAGTCTATTAATATCAGGTGGAGGAGTTCTGTCCATATACCGCCGCGCATCTCTCTTTGATTGCCATAATCTACGTACACAATGTCTAGTAAAGGGTCCAAATAAGCGACCTACTTGATCTCGATCACCTCCTTAGTCTATATTTCTGCTTCTCAGTAATTCCTTTGAAAAGTCAAATAAAATGACGATTTTTGCCAAGAATCAGGTTCCAATTTAATATAATTGAACAAAGTATGGTTATATTATTCTGAACCTCGGCTACCGCAAGTTTCTTGCATCGGCAAGCAGCTGTGCCACTGGTCCTATTTGCGCGACTGAAGCGGTTTGTCCCCCCCCAGACCAATCCTGAGCTGGGGAGCCCACTATACTTGTCGAACACACCGAGGAAACTGGTACTGTGGTTGCAGGATACACCGGTGGGTTGGTGATGGAAGTTGATGCATGTGCCTCAAGCGATGGAGATGCACCAGGTCCCTCGACGCCTGAATGAACAGATTCATCTGAGCACCTGAATACCGAGATTATCCAGGCTCCACCGCAGACTTCGTTTCCAGAGTCTTGACATGGCATGTTGCAGGAATCCTCAGGTAGCCGAACGGCATCGTCGCGAATGGACACGCCGCACCAGCATTCGTGGCCATTTTCGGTGCCCGCAAATGAGTAGCCACTGGTGCGGCAGTGGTTGATGCATACTGAACGAGACATTTCTCCATGCATATAATCCATTGGTTTCGATCCAACCAGTGTGCGTGAGATGGCATCTTGGAAGCAGCCCAAGTACGTCCAGCCCGGAATCCCAGTATCCACTTTGCAATTGGGCTCGGGGGTTGGCGTAAGTAATGCGGCTTCAGAGGTGGCGGAAGCCGCGTTGGTCAGCGTCGAAAAGATAGAAGTAGTCTCCGAAGTATATGGGCTATACGCAGAAGGACTCGTTGAGGAGCAAAAATAACCGCCTGTGCAGTGAAAGCAAGGCCAGCCAAGGCCACAAGGCACAACTTGTGGTGGCGTTTCTTGTGGAGGACAAAACCAGCCATTCAAACACTCTTTGCATTTATATCCACTGCCCGGGCAAGGCCCTGCTACCGGTTCTGGGGTTGAAATCCGAGCGGCGGAAGTCGTGGGACAAGGCTGACAGAAAGGGAACCATGTTGATGAACTGGGACCCCAAGCCGTTGAAGTAAGTTGGCCATTGATCATGGAGGTATCGGGAGACGAAGTGAAACCAGAAGTGATTGTGTCATGCGGTATTCCATAACCTTCAGGACTGGCAACAGGTATATCATTCCACATCGCGGTGGGAGCACCCGTCCAACTTGTCGCTCGCGAGTCTCCTCGTGATGGATGTAGTGTTAATACGCTCACAGACGCAGGATCTAAGCTGACAGACGCGCATGGTAAGAGGATTTCCAGTTGCAGTTCCGTGTCATTCAGGCTGACTGCACAAACAGTCTGGTTCAGCTGAGCGGATGCGACATATACAATGTCTGCAACTTGTGATAGCATGTCTTGCATCAGTGGGGATTGCATGAACACGGAGGCGGCCACAATCTGGTTGATGACGAGTGAGCCTTTTGTGACTATGTCGCTGCACATCTCCGTCACATTATTTGTTTCGGAAGTTAACATGGGGCTCTCAACCTGTCGCCCTAAAGCTTTTGCAAGTGCGGAGAGAATTAAAGGGATTGCTAATTCGACATCAGTTGACGTCTGCCCTGCAGTTATTGAGACAGCCGAAGAGATCGCAGTTGCGTCCACAGGAAGGGCTGCTAAGAGGCCATCAGTCAACTCCGCAGCAAGCTTGACATTTATGCCAGCGACGTCTACTACCAAACCAGGAATGAAGTCTAATAAGGACATGGCGAGACCTGATTCTAGACTGCTGAGATCAAGAGCACCCTTCTGATCGGCTTCGGTTTCTGAAGCGGGAGCATATCGTCGTTGGAGCTTTGTCCATTCTAAAATTTTGGACGAGCTGCCAGGCGTGAACTGAGCAGCAGATGTTGTTGGAACCGTATTGATGGAACCAGTGCTTTGCGGCATGGTGGCTCGGGAGAGGTCAGTCTCTGTGGCCACATTGTATTGTTCATCTGTCGATCCTGCTAAAAGAGAGGTAGAGTTTATAATTGGCTTAAAAGCTTCAACAAGGTTGGCGAATAAGTCATTTGCGGTCGTTGAGTTACTAATGGTTTCCGTCTCGGCGATGTTGCCGACTCGGTCGCTAACTGGAGTGTTAGAGGCAAAACCAGAAGATGTTGACGTTGAAGCGAGCGAAGTGGCCGAAATCGAGTCTGTGCCCAAATGTGAGCTGGGATTTGGTAAGCTCTTTATCTCGTTCAGACCGACATCTCCATCGAGTTCCAATGCCTACGTCGTATCAGCCCCTGCCATATTGGTCCAAGAAGCTCTTCAATTACCTGTAGATGACCGCCTAGCATTCCTCCTAGCTGAAACTGGCGGGGTTCCAAAGTGCGCTTTCCAGACATATCGGAGTCTGAGGCCAGTTTGATACTACCAAATAGGCAAGATCCGATAATGATCAGGCCAGCAAGGACAAATGTCCCATTGTTCCGCATGGAGCGCAGGGCCCAAAATGATGGAAACCTCGGGGCACGCTCTGGAAGCATGACAATGAGAAAAAGAATTGAACGGAATTTTGATATGTTTCAAGCAGTATACACCCCAAGACCGGAATTCCAAAAACAAAACAAAAAAAAACGTCCAAAAAGACCCAAAAAAGAACAACGGGTTTAGTTGAAGCGAGAGTGGATGAAAAGGCAAGGGGATGATGAAAGAAGAAGATGGGTAATTTTGTCTATTGCGAGGCTAGAAGTTAGTTTTCAACCATTGCTCGTGACTTCCCTGATGAGCATTGCCTGGCGTTTGTCGTCATCCAAATCTTAACAAGCACCTACCTCTTTGGAATCGCTGAGTAGCCTGATCAATGTGCATAAAGTACCTTGGTCAAGTCGCCAGTCTCAACAGTCAGTGTTCCCTTGTGCATGAACGAGGATATCCTCGACCGACATATATATGAGTGGATTGACGTGGAGATCTATTCTTGAATTCTGTTTTCAACTCTATGTATTTAGGTAGACTGTTAGCAGACTGAGCACTTCATGCTTGCGCTTTTTCCTCTTTGCCCCAGCGTGATGTTTCATCTCCATCCTTCCATTCGTGTTCGACATATCCAAGCTCCTTCTTAACCTGCTCAACGACGTCCTTGTCACCAGTGTTCTTGCCAGCATTATCACTAGAATCTGTTAGCAACTACGAATAATCATGTCTGCATCGCCATCTTAAAGCTCACCTAATTTTAATAGCCGGTCTTCCCGCCGCCGAGCTCAATTTAATGACAATATTCATAGGGGCTGACTTGGTGCCCGTTTTCAGGTGGGTAAAGTCATTGGTTAGGAATGTGCCAACGCCAAACGTTGGTTGGAACCCAAGGTCCTCAGACACTTTTTTATACTCTAAACATCGTTCAATGTTCAAGGAGTCCGAAAAGACAATTACTTTCTTCTCCTTGATGCCCTGCTGGTCGTAATATTTTCGCATCAACTTGGCATACTCCGCTGGATCTCCCGAATCTTGTCGAACGCCTGTAAATAATTCGGCGTAGGTCTTGGTAGTACCATCCGCATTCTTGAAGACATCTGCTGAGACACCGCCTTCGACTGCTTGCACTGGAAGGCTGAAAGAATTGAGAAACTCGGGAGTGCCAAAAGTGTCAGTCAATGCGATTGCCAAATTGGACCCAAAGCAGCCGACCCAATGGCGAAGGGCCAGTTCGGTGGCCTTTTTGTAGTCATCGAATATGGCAGCCGTGCCCATGAACCACTCGTGAGCGACCGTCCCCACAGGAGGAATACCGAAGCGCATGGCCAAGTGGACATTTGAAGTCCCCGACAGCTTTCCAGGGTAAAGCTTCTCTTCCGCAGCTTTAGAAGCCTTGACCAAGCCACGGAATACTAAAGCTTGGGTATGGTAATCGCGTCTTCTTCGAGTACCAAATTCTGACGTAATGCAACCTGCTTCTAGAAGACGCATGCCCTTGTCGAAGGCTAACTCCTCTTGTCCTTCGTAGTTCCAGTCTGTATCCATAAAGCGAAAGTATGCTTCTGAAGTAAGAGCTAGAATCGGAATCTCGTACAAAATCGTTTCAGACCACGTTCCTTGTATCTTGATGTCGATATGCCCAATATCCGAATCAGTTCCAGAACCTGCGCCGTCCGTCGCAAACGAAAGTGAAACTTGCTCTCTTGGTCGAAGTCGAAAATCCTTCAGAAAATTGAGATAATCCTCCGTCAGGTACTTGCAGTGCTCTTGCAGGAACTTATACTCTTCTACAGAGAGAAAAATATTTCCGAGTTCTAGCCGCTCGGTTAGAAGTTTCGTCACCGCAATGGTGTCTATGTTTACTCACTTTGGATTTGTTCTTCCAACCATTTGAAAGCAGCTCTGGATAGCTTCTTCTCAGGGGTACGATTCGTGAATCCGTAGCTAACGGGAATGTCCTTGAAGAACTTGAAGACGGCGCATTGCATTGTCAACTTGTACAAGTCGGTATCAAGGAAGGAGATGACCCCTTCTGGGAAAGGCGAGGAGCTATTGAAATCCATCTTGGCATGTGAAAGGACAAGCCAATGTCAACAATACCACGAAAAGGCTCGAGTGGCAAGCCGACAATATATGGCGCGCGCGTGAGGGGATGGGGCACCTTGATAGCAATTGAGGTTTGTGGATGATGATGGACCCTTTTCTGTCGTGATGCAGCAGCGCGTTCGGTTATGAAACAATTGCGGACTGGTGACGGTGGCGCGGTGCGGAATACTGGTCACCTGCCCATTCGTGATCGCGGAGGGACAACAAGCAGCAATGCAAGCTGTAACTGTCTGGGAAGAGTTCGGATTTATCGCATTGAGGCTTCGGAGCAGAGCGCTGAGTCGCTGAGTCGCTGAGTCACGGAAAGCGCGAACAAGGCATAGCGACGATAGCTTAGACGGCATGCTGGTGGGAGAAGTCGTCAGTTGGTGGGGTGGAGGGGCAATCATGCATTGACCATGTCTTGCCCAGGTACGGAACAGTTACAAGTACAGTGGGAGGCATAATGCATAATACGGAGTAGTTCAGTTATCATCTTTCGGAGTGCCGTCAGTCGAACTACGGAGTACGGAGTACTCAGTGGCTGTACTCCGTATGCGCGAGACATTAACGGAGCCGCCGGGGTCCAGCCACTGGCGTCTGGCGAATGGTGGGCTGGCGGGCGGTGAGCCATGGACACTGGACTGATTCTGCAACAGCGTCTGGCAGGTGGCAGAAAAAAAAAATCTGGATGAGCCTGGAACTTTTCCAATTCCTGTTGAAGCGCCGCATCTTGGGGTAAGTCGCACAATAAGTTCAAACACCACTTTTCTACCTTTGACCGCGGCGGTAAAGGGCGACTCGGGGACTGAAGAAGCAGTGCATCAGACTAGCGATCTTACGAGCCATTGGGCGCTTCCTTCATCCCGTACAAGCAGTCACCATGGATGTGCATCGCTGCCGCTTCGTGCCGTACCAGCCGTCCGCCATCAATGCCGTTGCATTCTCGCATCCCAAAACGAGGCCATCCAAACGCAGCTCCCCGGCGAGATTGGCTATTGGCCGAGCCAACGGCGACATTGAAATATGGAACCCTTCTAGCGGAACTTGGTTACAAGAGCTCGTCATTCGAGGAGGTAAGGATCGGAGCGTGGACAGCTTGGTTTGGGTCAATGAACCCGATCAGGATCTGGGCGATGGTCGCCTAATCATTGGCAAGTCCCGACTATTCAGCATAGGCTACACTTCCACTGTTACCGAATGGGACCTCGAGAAGGGCAAACCCAAGCGACATGCCAGCGGCCAGCACGGTGATATTTGGTGTTTTGCGGCTCAGCCTCAAGGTGAAGAATCGCAAAATTCAAACAAACTTATTGCCGGTACCATTGATGGAGAGTTGGTCATGTATTCTCTTGAAGACGACGATCTTCGGTTTCAGCGAATCCTAGTCAGATCGCCTACGAAGAAAGCTCAGATGATTAGTATCAGCTTCCAATCTCGCAAAGTTGTCATTGTGGGTTGCTCCGACAGCACCATCAGAGTCTACGACATTGCTAAGGGCCACATGCTGCGCCGAATGACCCTGGGGTCCGACCTCATAGGGGGCTCCAAGGACATCATCGTTTGGTCCGTCAAGTGTCTTCCGAATGGTAACATTGTATCTGGCGACTCGACAGGTCAAGTTTGTATTTGGGACGGGAAAACATATACCCAAGCACAGCGAATTCAAAGTCACAAGTCGGACGCTCTCAGCCTCGCTATAAGTGCCGACGGAACAGCCATCATGAGCGGAGGTATGGATCGTAGGACGATTCTCTACAAGCAGAATACTGGAGTGGGACAGCGATGGGGCAAAGTCTGGGGTCGACGCTATCACAACCACGATGTTAAAGCAATGGCTACATTCGAGCATGGGCGTGTCAGTGTTGTAGTTTCTGGAGGTGAGTGGTTGTCCGGCAACTCATTACCATACTGGCAAGCTTCTCTAACAGCATGACAGGGCCCGACGCCAATTTGATGATTGTGCCATTGAAGGAAATGGGCCGCGAAAACCACAGAATGATGAGTAACTTGCCACAACAGCCTCCTGTCATCAGTGCCTCCAAAGCCAGGTTCATTGTGAGTTGGTGGGAGCGTGAAGTTCACGTGTGGGTATTGCAAAAATCTGCTGCCGATTTGCTTCACGATTCCACAGATGAATCGGTCCAATTAGATCAGAATCGAAAGCTACTCAAGACGATTGTAGTCAAAGGTGACTCGAACATCTCTTCCGCAAGTATCAACCAAGACGGAACTCTATTGTTCATATCTACAGCTACAGACGTCAAGGCATTCAAACTCAAACATCAAAATCCCTCTAAAGCCTCCGATGTGAAACTATCGACCATCGAGCTACCAACTAGGCTTTCGCAGCTTGGCGCTACGCAAGTCAGACTATCTCCAGACAGTCGCTGGCTTCTCGTCATTCAGGAAGGCAGCCACGTCCTTATGGCAAGATTTGAAAGCAAACCTGCTGAACCCGCTGCATTCAAGCTTCAAAAACTCTCAAGGATCCGACGTCAGATTCCCAAGTATATTTCAAATGGCGGTCTGGGGAGTTACGACAGAAGCGTTACACAGGTCGCTTTCAGCGCTGACTCGAAGATGGTTGCAGTTGCTGATCTGGCCGGATACGTTGACACATGGATATTGCGTGGCCATGAACGCACTCTGCAGGACGGGAAAGAGACTGATGCGGCAGGTGACGCGGCTTCGGCTGCGTCTGATAGTGATTCATCATCATCGGAAGTAGATGATGATATGGTCACTGATGCACCAGACCGGTGGATTCGCAATCCGAATGCGAAGCTGTTGCCGAAGCTGCCCGCATCACCCGTCGTGCTGTCCTTCTCGGGCTACGTACCCGGAGCTACATCAGCTGCCAAAAAAGACGATGTTGACGATTATGTTCTTGTCGCAGTAACCTTATCGTGGAATATTCTGGCGTTCCATCCCCGCCATGGTGCTCTCACTCCATGGTCTCGTCGACATCCACGCAAGACTTTGCCAGGTCCGGTGCAGGATCTTTTAGACTTACCGAAAGGTATTATGTGGCAGAGTTCTCGTATGTGGCTGTATGGTGTGTCTTTCCTGCTAATGCTCGACATGGGGCAAGATCTACCCATGTCCTCGGAGGTTGAGGGTGGCGACTCGCAACTCACTCAAGGCATGAAACGCAAGAGGCTCGGTGTCAGCACCGGCGCCGGTGGTAAAATGGAACGTGGCAATCTTGCTCCCCACAAAATCAGAAAACACGGTGCCAATGACCAGTGGGAAGACATCGATGTAGTTGAGAAATCACGAGCAGACGAGAGTGACAGTGACGACGACATGACCGACGCTGAAGGGCAGTTGTCCAAGCTATCTTCAAATTCAAACGGTGAAGTTGTCCTTCAGACTACAGAATCGGCCCCTGATGGCCCCAAGAAGTGGTGGATTACATACAAATACCGTCCTATACTAGGAATCGTGCCAATGGACACTTCAAATCAAGAACTCGAAGTTGCTGTTGTTGAGCGACCCACTTGGGATATGGACATGGCAGAGAGGTACTTTGGTGGAGAAGAATGGGAAAGGTAGACCATGAACAGAGTCTTTCCGGTACGACATTACAGTACGCAAGGGGGCAATGCCATCCAAGGAGGGCACGCTACCTCGGAAGCACACATACAGATCTATGGAGTCGAGTAGATGCATATTGACCAAGGTTGGTAGCATTGTACACCGCCAGATCAGCCAAGAGAAACTATTTACAAATTCGGTCTGATATTAATGACTATAAAAGCGGAGCTAGGATCTATTGGTGTTGATGAGATAATACAGGTGTGGGTGATCGCGGAGATGAAGCTCGCATATGTGGCCATTGTACAGTCACACTTGTACCTATCAGCAACAAGCATTTGAGAGTTAGACATACCTTAGGCAGGAGTTATAAAATATGTATTGGATACATCAACTTCTCCATATTATGATTAACAAGCAATGTGAGGATGCAGACGTTGCTACATCTTGTCCATGTGCAGGACATTGACCGTTACCATATTGTAACATGGTAACTATAGTCACTAATCGTACATTAATAAAGCACGATGTTAGCGCATAAAGTAGAAAGCAATTGGTCATATGGTCATGGTGGTGTTACGCTCGGTTGTGGGTAAATTACGCGCGGCCGCAGACAGTATCAACATGCACGGTAGATTCCAGTGCTATTTACCTACCTGAGTACCCTACGGCGCATGATTCAGCGTTTAAAACTAGTGGGTTCGTGAAAGTATGCGTGCGGTGTTTTTTGAACATGAGTATCATGATAGGATCTTTCGAGATACCGGCCAAAATGTTCGTGGCAGAAATTGATACCGGATCATACTTCATGTAAAAGACATCCCTCCGCAAGGCCACACCAGGAATTCTTCGGAACGAGAGGTCATGAGTAGTGAGTAAAACACCACGTGATTTAAAGTAGTAAGTAACTTGTATAAGTGTACTTTTGTACAGCCCTTTCGGCTTGCGTCACCTCTACTAGTATGCCCGTCATGGCATGAGTGGACACTACAACAGATGGTGGTTGGCATCAATTACAAAGATCTCGTTTAATAGTAGTCCCTTAAGATTTCCGGTCGTCGGTTGTGCCACTTTCCCAAGATCGGGAGGTATTTGGGTCTGCCGTGACGGGCTGAAGGTCACCCAGGGAAGGACGTGAAGCGAAGCAAATGGCAGCGTTGTCTTCTGCGAGTCGCGAACAGAGGCTGATAATACCGCGGCGTACAATCTCCAGGGGCCACACGCCTGATGAACTGCGGCTTGATACAAATATGGTCTAGATCCATCTGCCAAAAGGACGAGGTGGGCTTTAGACAAGGTCATGCATAGATAGTGTTATCACCGACCTTCGCGGTGTGGCCAAGGGCTACCCGGCAGTGGTCGACCGGAACAGTTTCAGCCTCTATATTCCTTAAAATGTAGTCATATAAAGACCGAACGCCCGTTGCTATTTTACTAAAGGAATATATATGATAAAGGTCTCATATCAAGAGATCGTTCTAGATGGTTCGTGCAAAAACGGTGGAAATTGGCAGGAGTTTGAACGTTTCGAGCAAGTCTGTGGGCCGGTCAAACTGAGGTCGTTGGCGACGCGCGTCCCGCTAAGACTGGGGTAACTACGGAGTACAATGGCGACCATAGAAGTACGGAGTACACCCAGAAACACCACGGAGAATCTACCCCTTATGCTTTTCTCCGGTTTGCTTAACATCTCTCTCGCTCAGAGGAACGAAGGCGCTTTGTGTATTGCACATCATGACTGCTCTCCCTACGAGGCAGGTTGGAAAAGGAGGGATGGACAAGATGTGGTAGACTACTCTGACCCCCAGTTATGCGGACGATTCCCGAACATTGGATCACCTAAATGTTTCCAGCCGCCGTGAGGTGTTCAATGTGGCTCTGTACTCCGTACGGAGGACAAGTGTAGATACGTATTCTCAATTCTGCATTCTGTGTGGCTCAAGCCGCAGAGCCCGTGATATTTGACATTACTCCGGTGGGTTCTAGACTCTACCAATTGGCGACAAAGTAATAGTTGACTTGGACTAGAGAGTGCGGAACGCTCCGGAGAGCACGGAGTAGTCTCTATGGAGTAATAGCGACCTGAAGGAACAGCGAAGCCCAGACATGGGCCAGTTGTTTCAAGTGTCAAAGGTGTCGAAGATGACAAGCTTGTCACATGATGAATCCAGGCTAGAAAGGCCTCTTGAGTGGGCTCTGTGGCGTCGAATTGAAAACCATTGATAGTTCGAGGCCGGCCTCCATGGTGAGGCTGTGGCTGGGTTGAGCTGGGCATGCGCCACAGTCACCAGCCTTAGCAAGTCCTGAGACCCCTGGCATTGGAGGTTGCCTGCCGGTAAAACAGACCAGTATCACAGTTATCCAAGTGGCATTGATCTACGGATTGACGAAGTGGATTTTTGCAATTTTCACACAAGAAATAGTCATTTGGTATGTACAACAGTGTCGGGTATGAGGGCATGCTTCAGGGCATGCTACAAGACGGACTTTTTGACAGTTGAGCGAGTAGGCCGAACCTGGTTCAGCGATAGGTGGCACGCACGCATCGCTTCCTTTGGCTGTGGCGCTCAGGTCGTGGCGGCCTGTGTCAGCCACTGTGGCTTCCGACAAAGGGCGGAGAGGTCATACTAGTAAGTGTGAGAAGCGCAGTTTTGTTTGATTTGGATCATCGAACGCCAGGGAGATCAGCGGATGTCGCTGGTATTTGAAAGATGGCATTCCAATGATCGCGATAGCTCGGCCCACTTGTTAGTTGTTCGCGACAAGAAATGGCCATGGAGAAGTCAATTAGGTAAACCCACCATCGCACATCATCAACCTGAGTTTTCCGTAGGTAAAACGTAGAACATACGGAGCACGGAGTATCCGTAAAGGCTCTGGGGTGACATGGCTGGCTGATTGTCTGGTCAATCAGGTGTGCGGCAGAGGGATTACGACCTCCGATATTACACATTGCATCAGCTTGGCCAGCCATGGCCAGACGGGCTGTGCCACCAAAAAGTTGAGCGAAAAGCTGAGATAGGTTTGCGTGTGTATGTTCTTACGTTGGCTGCGGGCCTCGTCATCGCCTCCTTAGACCCTTGCTAGGTGGGTGGAGCAGCTTCAAGCCCCCCCAAGGTAGAGGTACCAGTACCCGTGCATCGGCCGAGAGACCGTAAATACTCTGTACTTGGTGTACAGGTATACACTCACCCATAATGGGCTGGAAGACACTCAGCAGGGCAGTACCTGTCTTCGTAATCACCAAGTCGTCGTACCCTTTGCGAGGGAGCAGACGTACAAAAGCGTCTTACGAGCCCTCCATAGCGCTTCATAGCGCTCGGGAGGCAACGCAACACTGTATACGCCAGCAGAGGTGGGTTTCAATTGAATTCGCATGTCCGTAGTTGCGTAAACTCACCAAAGGATGTGCCGGCGACATCTTACTGCTGCCATAATGCTGGGTACTGTTTCCTCTCCGCTATTCAACTGCCACATAAAGAGAAGTTCGCCGGCGCAGTTGTTGATGAGGGCAATAAGGAGTGCGACGAGGTGAGATTGTCGAGGTACCAGTACTCAGCCGTCAAAAGTTTCGCTCGCGGACGCCGCCCATTGCGCCCAGTTGGCTCCGCAGCTATCAATTTGCGGCCTCTCATTGGTCAGCCGACACAAGCTGACGCGTAAACCGCCTTCAACGGCCAAGACGAAAAGAGTGGGATGAAGACGCAAGCCGACCCGAGACACCCATCGACCACCCATCACCACCCCAATGACAAGCACCATCTGAATCCAGCGTCCCTTTCATCCCCCTCGCACCCTGGCTCTGCAGTCCTGTGGGCCCTGTGTAGCAGTCCATACTACTAGTAGGCTGCGTGCGTGTGCTGCGTACCAGACCGTTGCCCATTTGCCGTTGCCGTCCGCTCATCCCTCCTCCCATCCGTCCATTCTCTTGCGTTGACGTTCCCGTCGTTGTCGCGGCCGGATTTCAGATCATACATCCCACTTCCTCTCTTTGCTGCTTTGGTGAGAGCGTTTTTCGCCGCAGCGGATTTCTGTAATTGTTTTGTCTTGATTTATTTTACTCTCACGGAACGAATCTTGAGAGATTCTCGAGGGCGGCGACCGAACACTACCAGCGGCAGATAGCGGCTCCCGGTAGTTTCGTTACCGGTGGCGACTTGCGAGGCCTACGAATCCATCCTGCTGACGACAGCAACCAGGTCCACGACTACACTTGCCTAGTGTCACCGGGACTTAAGTTGACACTACAACATCACTCTTTCATACAGCTTTTCCCATCCGGCAATCAATATTCGGATTCATCGTCTGGCTTCCTTGACAACCGCGTCTCGGATCTCGAAGTCACTCTATCGGGCTCAACACCATATATATCGACGAATTCCAATTCACGCCCCGACTGACGACACCTTCTTTTACCTCATTCAATATGGAGGGTCGAGGCACGCCATTCAGCCCCAGCCCTTCGGCCTCCGATGCCCAGTATGGCGAGGAGTGGGCGCACGATCTTCGCGTCAAATTCGAAGGTCTTCTGAGGGATAAGCGCATGAACGACCTGCGCTCCTCCACCCGAAGCCATTCTCCTAGCCACCACTCACCCCGTGTCACAGAGCGGGCATCGAGCTCCAACCTCGCTGCTCAATCATCTTTCGTACCTGGCAGACCAGCGACTGCTCATGGCAGCGAGACACCGTTAACTCCCCCGTCTTACTCGCACATCCGCCACCTTCCCAAGATCCCTACCGCACCAGTCGCCGGTGATCGCGACTCTCAGAAATTCCGAAATCTCATGATCAGCCTGTCACTGACACCTACAAAATACGAGAACCCGGGTTTATTGGACGAGGCCCTGCAAACCATTCCTCTCGATCGTATCTACAGCGAAGCGGAAGAGGAAAGTCAAGTACTTCAAGCTGAGGCAGAGAGTATGGGTGACGGACGCCAGCCTGAATGGGGATATCAAGACTGTGTAATTCGAGCACTTCTCCGGTATGTCATACCCGATTAACCTAACGCCAGCTGGGATATAAACTAACTTTTTTTTCTTTTTTTGGTCTCAGGTGGTTCAAGCGTTCCTTCTTCACATGGGTTAATAACCCTCCCTGCCCGGTCTGTTTGTCCCCAACTATTGCCCAAGGCATGACAGCTCCAACTCCCGAAGAAAGCGCATGCGGCGCCTTGCGCGTAGAACTCTACCGATGCTCTGCTGAAAACTGCGGTGCCTACGAGAGATTTCCCCGCTATGGTGATGTATGGCGATTACTGCAGACCCGGCGAGGACGGGTTGGCGAATGGGCGAACTGCTTCAGCATGCTTTGCCGCGCCGTGGGTGGCCGAGTTAGATGGGTCTGGAATGCGGAAGATCACGTTTGGACTGAAGTCTATTCAGAACACCAACGACGATGGATCCACGTCGATGCTTGCGAAGAAGCGTGGGACAGCCCTCGCTTGTATACTGAGGGATGGGGCAAGAAGATGTCATACTGTGTCGCCTTCTCGATCGATGGTGCTACCGATGTCACTCGACGATATGTTCGCACGAGCGAGTCTGCCTCTGAACGCAACCGATGCCCTGAGGAAGTTATGCTATACATTATGCAGGAGGTCAAGAATATCCGTCGAAACAACATGAGTAAAGACGAGCGTTTCCGTCTCGAGAAAGAAGACCAACGCGAGGATGAAGAACTTCGAAGATATGTTGTCGCCTCTATTGCCCAGGCTGTCACCGACTTGGTCCCTGGAGCCTCCAGCTCGTCCAGTGGTGGTCGTATTGTGCCGACGCATGCTCAAGATATTAAGGTTCCTGCGGAACAACTTGCACAACAGACAGGCTCAGCTGCTTGGCTAGCGGCCCAGCAACAAACCCGAGATCAAAGATTCCAAACCCCGCGCGACCCTCGCCAGCAGTAAAACAGTTTGGTGGTGCACAATGTACAACGTGTCCTGCTGTGAGACGTTTTCATTTGAATCCATCAACATGTTTAAAGCCCGCTCGGTTGCGAGTTCAGAACACATGATCCACTATCCCTGACTTGATGGGCTGCGACGACTTTTGACGAATCTTTCCAATGACCTCCCAACACGGCCACACTTACGTCGATTCTATCCAACCTACTTTATATGATGAACCGAGCCATGTCGATGATCATCGACGGCTCCCATCTTTTAATTTCAAGTGTTATTTCTCTTGTCTAAACCATTTGGACTAAACACATTACATCATGCCTCCATAACATATATATGGCGCATCTTTTCTTACATCTATCTCTACATATAACCCCGCCGTGTTGGCACAGTCCGACTCCATATTAAGGACTGCAAAGACACGGCGGCCTGTACCTTACCGTCTACATACCGTCTCTCATTCAACCTTTTCTTCTCTCGGCATTTCATTTGTATTTGAATACATAAGAGGTGGTGGTTGGACGGCGTACTGGAACGGAAATAGGCAGACAAGCGGATTACTTCAAATGGGAAGTGTTTGACTATTGTATGACCTCAGTATTGGAGGACCGGGAATTTCGGCATTTGGGCAGTTTTTGTTTCTAAAATTTATTTGTTCACCACCTCCAGGCGTTATTCTTGGTTATTTTTTTATTTCTTGTCTGAGACAAAACAGACATGTGGCAAAGAGATGGGGACATCTTGGGAAGATCTCGAGGTATTAGTTCTTAAATAAAGGGCTTTGTGATTTAACTGCATAGCAATAGACGGCGAATACAAAAAGCGCTAGTTCTGAACAAACATTTTGACGCCTGCTTACTTCGTGAGTCACGATCATAACCTAACTTCGGTTCTCCAAAGCAGTCAACCGAACAACGGATGACGATTTATACGGCGGGACTGCTACCGAGCAGGCATTTTAATTATCTTGGCATAGTCAAATAATTCGAATTCACACACTTCATCACTCGCTTTCCAAACCTTGTCAATTCATGACTAGCCCCTCACTTCATATAAACTCTCCAATTTGGCTGTTTCAGCATTCAGTATGGGAGCCCCATCGTGCAGGTGGTCCGCTGCGAGCTGGGCATAATGTCGACGCGGTTTGTGGGAGCGAGATGGGTTAGTTATGGTCTACCAGTCCTGGGGTGGGTTTCTCAACGAGGAGCGGTTTTGGCGTAGATGCGGTGGATATGACCTTCTCGACTCCGGAAGTTGTTCATGTACTTGAATGACGAATGAGTCGGCTGCAATGAGGCTTTAGGGACATATACCGTTTTGCCTACTGGTATGGTCTCTGAAACGGGCTGGCTGAGGCTTCAACGGATGGTGTGTTGCAGTGAGGAGGGACTTGATCATGGAGGCGGCTGACTTGCACGACAAACTGGGTGGTGTTTGCAAGAGAAAGTGTTCTCCAAAGACACTGTATCCAGGTATAAAGCCCGTTTGGGGCTGCGAGGGTGGTTTGTCCTTGCGGCGGAGAGTACTCGGTCTCCCGGTTTAAACATGATGACCTTGAGGCTGATGGAAATGACGACTGTGAATCCTTCAATACCGATTTGGGCTGGGAATCTTGGCGTTGTGGTAAAGGGGATGCAGTATAATGAGATGGATTGCTGAGAAACGAAGCCACCTACCGGCCCTGGACTTGTAATTCTGAAGGTCCCTCCATCCGAAGCAGCAATTTCTTTGAGCCATACAAGTGCTGACAAGGTCATAGATGAGTCGGCTGAAAGGGCGCAACAAACGTACCTCTTTGTTGACTGATGCCCACTATGTTGACGTAGCCGTCACTCAAAGTCCACTGGTTCCCTTATACGTCGGAATGCTAGGCCCAGGCACTCCGGCAGAATGGACAGGTCACGGACATTTCATCCACGCTTTCCGCCCACATCTCGAGACAATCTCGGTGAATATTCTGCCCACACGTAGCCCTGCACCAGACTATCGACCGGGATTCTTGGTGTCTAACGCGCAAAAGAAAATGAGGCAATCGACTTCAATGCGTTTCCGGCTGCTACTCTCAGACTTCTGCGCGGATTCGCGGGGTGGCGCTTTGGCGAAGATTTCGCGGAGTTCTGTGCTGGCAGACCCGTTTGGTAGATAGACAGATTGGAACGGTGCTTGAGCACTCGTGCGAGAATCTGAGAGGGGAGAAAGTTAGAAACCTTCTGCTACTGCTTCCATGCGTCATCGTGAGGAACTGTGCGCAACGTACGTATATGACGTGCATGCAATGGTCGTTCTCTGAGGCATGCTGACAGGTGCAAGATGTGACCCGGGCAATTTTGACGGTATATACCTCCCCAGTAGCTCCGGCCATCTCGAACTTTTCCTCGGGGCAATCATCGGTGCCGCATGGAAACCTGGACTGCACGTAATACTGATGACTCAGAGCTCGGTTGTATTCCTGGTTGAAGGCCCAGGATGGTGAAGGCCCAAATACACGAAGTCGTTTCTCTTTGGGCGAGGGGATGAGTTTGCCGCCTCCGATGCCCCTCTATTCCTCACTGGGGTGAAGTAAGGAGGCTGCATTAGCTTTGGCATCAAGTTGTGACTATTCTGCGCTACGTTTCTCTTGTCTGGTTGCGGTACAGGCTTATCATCTGTGTGGTCGACGGAAGCCTGTCGCGTCGAGTCCGACAGCGTGGTCGAATAAGCACCTGCTTGAGAACTCATCGCGGTTAATCTGTTATGGTATCCGTTTTGACATCCCGGATGGTTTGTTGATCTGGGACTCATAGTCGAAACTGCGCTGTAATGGACATTGGGGGCAGGAGAAGTAGGAAATGGGTGCTGATGTTTTTCGTTTGTTCGTGCTTGATGACGCAGAACGCAGACAAGCCGGACGGGCGCGGATTGAGGACCAAATGGGTTGCTGTGAATTATTCCACTCTCCTCCGTAGTCTGGCAGTGAATTACGATGTTCCTGCCGTGCAAGTGAGCTAACTACCTCGTACATGATGGAGATCTACTTCAAATGATCCAAAACTCTCACACTCTCTCAAACATATATATACATGGAATGTAATAGGCGCCGCCAAACGATTGTAAGCCACATGTCCTGTTTGACTGTAACAACTCGGCTACACGCCGTCCAAGCAGAGAATCTGGCAACCTCGATATGCTTCCTCCGGAGTATCAAATCGATGTGTTCCGCAACAAATGTATCTGATGAAGCGGTTTGGAATGACCTCGACGATGATCTTGGGGTGAAGGGCCAGACTCACGAGCAGGATTTTTTTTTTAAATTTTTTTTTTTACATTATTGTGGTACGAGTGAATATCGACACACCAGGGCAGTCAGTGACGAGCATGCCATCCCCTGCCCTGTTCGCGAGAATGGAAAAACCGAAGACGAATTTCTACCCACTCAGCCTTTCTAAGACTTTGTAGCTCTGCCCAAGCAAGTCCTCGATAGTATTGCCAGCGGAGTACTTCACGGCTCTTTCTCCTCGCGCTCTACGTTGCCACTGTGTTGCCCTCCAATTGGGAAATAAGCCGAGGCCGCTTGGCATCCCACTCATCCCAGACAATTGAATAGACGGCAGTATGTCGACCCGGCAGCTCCGTTGCCGTGCCGTTCCTCCGAGCAAGTGCCTCCGCAGAGACGGAAACCTCTTCGTCCTTGACAACCCGAGCCCAGCGCTTGATGCCCTCCAACTCAAAGCCAACCCGGAGAGCAAGTCTCCGAGAGGTCATATTCTCGACGTGAGCCTCCCACACGACGCGCCGTAAGCCCAGACCCCCAGCGGAGGGCGGATCCAGCAGCCAGAGCAGGGCGACCCCGACGGCATTCGTTGCGATGAGCTTGTCCCGGAAAGTTGGGAAGACCAGAACACCCATCTCTGCCGCGGCGTTCTCTACGCTGGCGCCAAAAATGGAGAGCACGCCGGCATAACTTGCAGAAGGCTCTGGATCATGCTGCGACGAGTCGTTGTGGTGGATGGCATACAGGCAGTTCTCTGCGACGCTGTGTGCTTTGCCATACCATTCGATGAACTGCTCGTTTGTCTGCGCGGGAGGGAGCGCCACGTAGTTGAAGGACTGGGGGGTGTTTGTAGCGGCCTGGACAAATGAGTTTACGTGAACGTTTGGCTGTATCCCGGGAAACAAATGAATTAATAAAAACCCGGCTAGAGGTCTGCATGGCTTCGCGAGATTTCCTGGGAACAGGGCTTACTTACATCGAAGGGCTGCAGGGTAACGGCTCTGTTTTCAAGACGTGGCTGACCATAGTGGAATCGCGAGCGCGCCGTGCTGTCGGCCATGGCGATGCAAGTGCGTGTGCGGCAAGAGACGGCCGACAACGGTGTGATCAATTTAATTCATGAAGCTTGGTGAGTTTGTGTGGATAGATATGTGTTTGAGGGGAAGTAGACGCTAGAGGATGACGAGGTTGTTTAAATGCTGACGGACAATCGGCTCTTGGGCACTCAAGCGGCGTGATGCCAACACACCGTAAGACTGCAGCATGATCTGCAACCAGGCGCAGGCGAGTTGCCAAGATTGACAAACGGCCGCAGAATTGCATTTTGTACACTATCTTTTACCATTGCTCTGCATGCGGTTATGTCTGTCATTGTTGTTCCGAAGGACATGGCCACATCACTACTTGTCTTATACCACTGGTTGCTCAATACGACAAAACTAAACCAAAAAAAAAAAAAA
>JASWJB010000497.1:0-21883 GCA_032433595.1 Conoideocrella luteorostrata
TTTCAACATCAAAAAACGACCCTAGCGAGAGGGTCCATGACGTGCTTTGCACAACATACATCAACTGCATATATCGGCGCTGTTTTAACACGGTTTTGGCAAAAAGATGGGCCACGGGATATTGGGCACTCAACTGCATGAATTTGGCGCTATGGGGCGGTCGGTTTTTAACATTTGGTCTCGCACTGTTTCAACAGCGAGCGGAGTTTCATCAACTGCATGACATGGCATATCAGACGAGGCATAAACTCAACTTTGCCTTGACGGTATGCAACGTTATCCTTGCTTTATTTTCTATTCTTTCGTCTTTTTTACTATCTGATCTGATACCCTGTACGTCAACCACGGGATACTTTTACTGCAAATCTCATCGTCCCATTCAACCATAAGGGGCCTGCCCTCATACTTTATAAAATAGATATTGTTTACTCCGTGCAAGACAAGACTCAAATCACCCCTAACATTCCTTTTTTGCACAAGATGAACTTCCTCGTAAATCATCACATCTGTATCGGCGTCCCCTGAATGCTCAATCTACCATCAATGGACTTCTTAAGCACCGTCATGGCATTCTTCAACAACTCCGCCACCCCAGGGAACCCACTATCTGCCAAATTCTTCAGCACCTCTATCCTGTAATCCTGCCAACTCAACCTCATGCCCCCCGCATTCGCCAACCTCGTCAGACTGCTCTGCGTGACCGGCCCTCCATGCCTCACCCGGATCGTCTTATCATGTTCTATAGCATCGTCTTCCAGATCTCTCACGCGCTCGATGCTCTGGTAACACAGCAGCGGCGAGTGAGACAACGAAAAGTACGAGTTGAGCGCCAGGGCGCGGTCCACAGACAATGCGTAGGTAGCGAGGGCGTTGACAGTACCAGCGGATAGAGTACACGCTTGTGCGTTGGTGTCCGTATCGTTGAAGGCGCGGTTCCTCCAAAAGCAGTTACACATGTCCATTATGTATCCATTGAAGAGGTTCACAAACGAGCGGTCGTAGGTGTGCGAATCGATTCGGTGGGCGCCACCATCGCTGGTGCCGGTGGCGGTCCCGCCTCGCGGTCGGGTCGCCACAGCGGTTTCAATGCCCTTCTTGTACACGGCCAGGATGTAGCAGATCCGCGAGGCCGTGGCAAGGGAATTGCTAAATAGGAATGTGTATATGAGTGGCGAAGGGGGCAGTTCGATGCGCACATATCGCTTCAACGTGGAGTCGGTGACCAAACGCGCCGTCTGCTCATAAAAATCAAGGATGAGCGAGTCAGTGCCAACAGACGGGGAGGTTTGTAGAAGCGTAAGCGCAAGCATGCTTGTGTGTCGAACCAGCGCTGAAATCGTGGTGCTTGCATTTTCTGGTATGGTGTCGCTGGATTGTAGCGTTGCCGTCCAGTGTCGAAGGAGATGCGTGTACATTTGTAACAAGCCTAGTTGTGATGCTGGCGCGAAGTCTTGTACAGCTGCTTCGAGAGGCTTGAAAATGTGTTGGTGTAGTTCTGCATCATGTCAATACCTCTATGCGAACCAACCAACCGTTCGTAGCTCCTAGATGATAAGGCCACCCAAAAAGAAAGAAAAAAAAAGGGGGGGGGAGGAAGAGGGGCCTAGACGCACCTTCAAAGTCGTGAAATGGCGCAAATCCAAGTATCTCAAACACGGTTTCTCTTTTCCCTTGGCCTCCCCAAATCTCAAAGAACTGACTGAAAAAGGCCATCAAAAGCGGCGGGATGGTCCTCGTGCGGACAGCAAATTCCCGTACTACTTCAAGAACTTCCCACAAGGTAGCTTCATCCGCATCTCCTGCCATAACTTCCTGGAACACAGCACTGAGCCAGTTCGATATCCGCTGGTAGGACTCCGGATCGGGTCGCAGGATAAGAAGTTTTTGGAGCAGAGGATCGGCGAGGACGGCGACGAGTTGGTTCGGCAGCTCCAGCTTATCCATTTTCGAAACGAAACTCGACACGTCTTCAACTTCTTCTAACGTTACAGAATCCTTTTCACCTCTTAGCGCCGTTCTTTGGTGGGAGGTTGTGTGACCAAGAGCGTGCTTACCTCTGTGGCATGAGAAGTCAAAACAACGGGAACAGCTTTGTTCCTCTGAGCCCGGTTAACCGGCCTGTTAACCCTGAATCCGCTCTGCGGCCCTGTAGGTCTCTGTTCAGCAGCACGTTGCCGGTGTGCGTCTTGGATCTCATCTAGCCTTGAACGCCAAAGCAAGTCCGGGTGCTGCAACACATATCAGTTTGCGCACATTCTCGCTCGGTGCATCGTGTCAGCATACCTTGAAAGCAGATGCTTTGCCCCGAACAGCCTCTCCAACGATGATCTCAGGATAATAATCTTTAAACACGCGTAATAGTCCCACAAGCGATGGGTCATTGCCCGTCTGTCTCGACAAATTCAACCTGTCTCTATTAGCAATCTGCCGTCACTGTCGTCATGTCAGTCTCACACTCACAGCGCTTGGATCCTAAAAGGCCGAACATGCCTCCTCCTCGTGACCAACGCCAGCAAATGCGCAAGCTGGGGCCTAATAGCTGCCGTATCGAGCAGATTGAACAGGACAGAATAAACCTGCGCCAAAACCGCCGGGCCCTCCAGCACATGATACACCATGACCAACCACTTCAACAGCGCAGCCTGCAAGCTAAGCGATGCTTTGAGGGCACCATGCCCCAGGGCTGATACCACACGTAGCACGACATCTACCGACACCCTTTCCGCAGGGTACAGGTTCCGAATAACAGCCGCTAAGCTAGCTTGATCGAGATAATTTGGCGTGGTGACAAGGTCAATAAGTCCGTCCAGGCCGCTGGGCAAGATGCCATTCTCATATGCCAGCGATGAAAGGGAGGCGACGGTGGGTTTTATGTTGATGGAACGAGCTTTAGCAGGGAGTTTTGATGCTGAAACAGATATGAGCATTGCCTCATAATGAGAGCCGAGCATAGGAGGCGGGTGAGTTTACCGTTGACGACATCTTCAATGAGATTGTCGATGTTGTCGGCTGCCATTTTGGCGTCATTGGCGAACTTGTCCAGCGGGGAAATTACAAATCATGTCGACTACAATGGGTGGGTTCATCCTCTTGCCACAGTACGCGATCACAATTGCTCGCCTCTTTAGAATTTGAAAATCATGGCATCATATGCAGGTGAACGCGCACTTTTTAAGGTGTTGCGACGCGTGAGCCTTTTCGTCGCGGCGGCGGCGGCGGCGTTGTCTATGATCAAGAATTTGTGGGGCGACTGGAACCCCATACCGTGACTGGCTCCATTCAACGGTTTGAGAAATGTCCTAAAGTACTCCCTCCGTAAAGACAGAGTCATATATGCGTGAGAACGTCAGGCCCACAGACGATTGAATTGAAAATAATTATGCTATTCTTCTCAGCTGATATACCCGCACTGAGCCGCTCCATTCGTCCCTGTTTGACGTTGCCCCTATTCCTGTTCAGCTGAGTCACTTCAAGTTCTGTCGACTTCAGGCTCTAGCTACAATAAAAATAAAAACAAGGTGTCAAATAGGTATGCAAAATTTACAAACTTGAAGCATCGTCGAAATGACGAAATCAAAAAGGGAAGAAAAAAACTTCTGGTTTGAATGATCCATTCCCTCCCTGATTTGACGCCTTGCAATAAAAAGAATCAGTGCCGCGACATCATACATGATCATTCACCCGCATGAGGGCGTAGTACATTCCACATACAAAGGGGCGACGAGGTTCTACGCCCATTTGGAAAAGTCCACAGACTCAATTAGTGGACTTACTCCATTTGTGAACCCTACTTCAGTTTCATTTGTAGGGGCGGATGTGGAGAGCATAGAAGACCGATGGGACGTTTGCTCGGTTGTGCTGGTGAAGAAAGTCGCCACGCTGGTGCGCCGCAAGCTGCTGAAGCTATCTCTAACGCTACTGCTGGGCCGTGAAGTCTCGGATTGGTGTGTCTGTGATGAAGCAGTAGGTGGTGGCGAGGGTACCACACTCGTTGTTGCTTTGGGTCCATACCTCTCCCGGAGACGCTTAATCTCCCGTAGTCGACCGCTCCATGAACTGATATGCTCGCCACCTTCTCTAGCATTCCATACGTAGCAAAAGACTGATGCGTTTAGTGCAAGCAAGCGGATAAACCCGGGTAGGGCGGTCAAAGAGACCATTTTAGTCTCCGATGCAGGGGAGATTTCCGGGAATCCTGGTTTGCTGAGGACTTGAACCCGATAGAACGGCTGTCCACGTAAGCCACTGGCATTGGTGGTAGTTCGCGTGGCGATAAAAGACGCGCGAGACGCTGGAGTGATGATAATATTGACGTAGTTGAACTGACTGGGAAATGTGTCAAACCTGAAGGGTTTACCAGAGTCATTGAAGATGATGTTGACAAAATCGTTGCCAATATGTCGTTTCTTGGAGGTGCACTGAGGATCTTGTTCCAGGTTTGTTGGCATCTGAGTCGTAACGTGGAAGACTATCTCAGTCACCCTATCCCGCCAGCAGAAAGTATATTGACCGTCCGAATCATATTCTCGGTCCAGCCCCTGAGTGTTAAACGTTGCACCTTTGAGTTTGGTGAGAGTTCCCAAGTTGTTCAAGAACTCTGTGTAATCACTGCTGCCGCATACATTGGCAAGGATCTCCGCCTCGTCTGATTGCTCTTCACCAATGTAAACAACGCCAACCTTATGGCTATCCACACTTGAACTCCTGTCGAAAACTCTTATGGCACGATCTACTGCCTCATCATCAGGAAGAGGAATGGGCCGTGCCGACTCGAAGCTTTGGGGCACTGGTGACATGAGTTGGAGTAACACGTGACTGGGTAAGATGGCATTGGTGCTTGCCTGGCCCTCTCTGCTCACGTCAACGTGATTCTCTATCTGATGTGGTGGCGGAGGCGTGTAGGTCTCGCGAATTGCGTATGCCGATGTTCCTGAGGGCTGTCTCTTGATGATTTGCGCCCAGCCTGAGGTTGTGGCTTGTTTTACAGTCACGATGCTGTTGCCAATCAGCCATTGCTTCTTGACTATCTGGCCAAAACGATCTTCGGTAAAGTACGAGTCTTCAGCAGACTCATCTACATCCGCATAAGTGACTCTCTGCATGAAATCAATAGACGTCAGGGCTTGTTCGTCTGCGGTCTGGCCAATGTTATCGGAATCAGCGAAGAGCTTTTTCGCAACCCAACCGACATGTGTAGCTCGATCTGGAAGCTTCAAGGCTAAGAACCAGAACAAGATAACGTGGTATGCCAACGCGTGAACATATTGAGGCAGCTCCTCAGATGGAGCAACCACATGCGTGGCATCCGTCATACCTGCACCTGGCGTACCTGGCGTGGACGGTTCACTGTTGTGGCTGCTGCGATTCGATTGTCTTTTGTCTCTCGCATATTCCAGATACCGAAAGCAAATGCCGAACACAATCCTATACTCATCTTCTCTAAAATTGACATAGACATTGTGCAGACGACTCAAACAAGCTAAAAACTCCAAAATATGAACCGACACATGAGGTTGCGTGATGCTAGCAGCCATTTGGTTAAGCATTTGCACCAAGGACTTGCTGGTGGAAAGTGGAAGCTCATGGCAGCATATTGACAAAGCGTGAATGCAGTATTTGGCTGTCCGCTCCCATGTACCAATGCCCAGGATGAAGGTCTTTACGATCTCGTCTTCGTCCCCTTTTCCAAAGTGCTCATGATAGCTCAGGATCATTGTCAAGCTGTGGAACAGACAAATGGCAACATCCGCACGACGGAGTCCAGATACAAATGGAGGCTCTTGAAAGCCACTGGTCCGAATGTGATCGCAAATGATGCGCCGCAATTCCTGTATCTGTGGCATTGCATCTATAAATATTGCATGATTGCTGAGCTGGGATGGCAGATGAACCAGAACGAAGCTGTAGATCTCCCATTCGCTGCCTTGAAGGATGTCAAGAACAGCATCGAGCCAAGATGACATGCTCAGAATATGGGACTTGCGGGGCTTTTCCGTTGCACCTATATCGCCATCCTCCATAGGTTCTGGCGTTGGGTTGTGGGAGAGGAGAACAGGGCTAATGAGGCTCGGAATCGCGTCAGGTAAAGCTTTAGGGTCTGGGCATCGCCATAGCTGATGATACCTTGCAAGCAAGCTCTTCCCACCGCTGGGCGTTCGCACGGGAACTCCTCGTTCGTGAATTTGAGTCTGACTTAAAGACACCCCGCGTGATGTTCGAGAATGGTTGGCATGATCAGCTCGGGACAAGCGAAGGGACTGAGCTGCTTCGTCAGCTTGCTTTTTCGCATACGATGCATCCGTGCGACACATGGCTGTTGCTAGCGAAGTGTTGTCGAGATCATCGGTCACGAAAATCCTGTTGGCCCAGTCGGCACGCAAACGAAACAAGAGTTTCATTGCAGTAAGTCTCGCGTCAACTTCGCAGTGATTAGTTCGTGTGATGCCAACAAGCACATCATACAACCTCGCGCTCTTCTCGCTATGAGTGTTCATGGTGCGCAAAAACATCCTAACGTAGCCGGTGGTCACGACATTGGACGGCGATTGCGGTTGTACTGGGCTTGGTGAAGGAGCGTCTACACTGGTCGGAGAAATTGTGGCCGACATGGCAGGTGATATAGGCGACTTCAGCCTGTCACTAACGACATTAAGCCTGAGCGCCTCAACAATGAATTGGAAGAGTTCCATATCACTAGACACAACAACAGAGACCATCAGTGTCATGATGGCATCGAGTACTAGAACATCGTCCTCCTCAGCAATATTTTGTAGAACGCTCTTGGCCAGCCTCGGGATGAAATTCTGCTCTGCACCGTCACCGACCAGGTCGACGATTTCGTAAGCATCCATAGTTGTCTGCAAAGCTCTGAGTCTCGTGTCTGAGCTACGACTCCGATTACCGAAGAAAGCATACAGCACAAGATTGAGGTTTTCTTCCCACCTCAGATCAGAAGGTGAGCAACAGCGGAACTCCTGGAAGTAATCAAGGACGGTTCTAGCGGATTCATCTGGAAGCAGAGCGTGTACGTCAGTAAAGAATTGGATGATGGTTTGTCGTGGAATAAAATCGCCAGACTTTTCTTTTATAATGACGTCCAGCCGTCGGATAAGTCTCAACAATTCGCGGTCGACATTAGGCGTCAGCGACTCCCCAACAGAGCTTGGCTGCTTTCCGACGCCGTCATTGGTGCGCCGGTAACAGCCAGCCGCGACATCAAGCGCCGTCGACCAGTCTTCGTCCACGATTAAACGATGGATGCGGCCTTCTCCATCGTCGAACAGTGAATTGATTAACTGTAAGATGGAGACGTAAACTCGCGCAGATTTGGTTGCTCTCAGTGTATTGGACAAACCATCCACTAGCAAAGCATAAGGGACAGCCGGGTAGCCCTTTTCCGCAGTTTTTGACAACAGCTTCTGGAGTACAGCCAGGCTACCACGAATCTCTCTACTGGAATCTTTTTCATTGACACCAGGTTGCAAGTTACGGAGAATGTCGAGCATGATGCGAACGGTAGCCTGGCCATTGTGAGACTTGCAAAGGTCGGCGATTGTGTGCCACGAATTCTTCTCCAAATTCGGTACCAAACAATAGATGGAACTTAGTACTTGAACACAATCCTTCAGTTTGCTTTGTGGGATAAACCCGAAAGTTACGATAGAATCAAGGACTTTAATGCAAGAGCGTAAATCATCCTCTTGATTCGTGTTCATACAAATGGTAAGGACTGTATCGATGAGGTCGGTAACAGCAGGCTCGTCCGCAGTATTGAAACTAAATTTGATGACGTCCAAGAGAAATAAAAATAGTTGTACAAAATTTTCGTCCTCTCCCGACGCTGCGGTTTTGCCTCTTGAAGTACCACCCGCATTGCGGCCGGGATGGGAGTTCCTTCTGGCAAGACGGGTAGCATTGAAAGCTTCTTGAAGCCAAGCCGTCAAAAGAGGCAGAAGGTCATAGTCAAATCCAGCAAGTATGCGGCCATGGTTCGTTAGGTCAACGAGGGCTGCTAGTTGCAAATGAAAGTCCTCACTGTTGGCCGTGGCAGATAGGGTTTGGAAGTATTCTTTTCGTTCCAGGTCGGTTGATGACGAGTGTTTTGCGCATTCTGTCAAAAGTTCCCAGCCAGCTACCCGCATGGGAGAAGGGTTGGAAGCATGAATGAGATCTTTGCCAGCATACCAGATGTCTAAAATCGGATTCAAAGGGTATTCTGTAATGGCATATTTCAAAGTATTCGCGGCGGAGATGCGTTCGCTCGAGTTGCCGTTCTTGAGAAGCTCAAACGCATCCATGTGATTGGTGGATAGCTCGCGAGAGCTCGACGGGATCGCATTTATGAGCTCGGCTCTTGGCAAAGCAGTCGGCGGTGTCAATAATGGGGGCGGGGGTTTGACAGATTTGGGGTTTGTCAGGCTACGGAATACGGTAGCAAGACCACCGGGGCGGCTCGAATCCGGTGACGAAGGATCATCTTCTGGTCGCGGGGACATGTGCTCGTCTGCCGAGAGGGAAGGCCGTTGGTGGTGCAAGACTGTTCCAGGTCAGATGAACGTGCTACGCTGGGCAACGGTATTTTCTCTTCGCGTCACATCTTCGTCGGGAGCGAACCTTCGGTGTTGCGGTCGCCTCGATCAAAGCAATGCGAAGTCTCGGGCGGCAGGTCATGGACAGGAGCACTAACGAGATACCTCGATGGCGGCAGAGGAACAGCTTACCAGAAGAACAGTCCAAGTGAGCGTTTAGAATCAAACGGCATCCAAGCTAGAAGCGGTGTGTGAGCACGGCGTGGAAAGCCGCAGGCCGCACCAGGCACCGCACCGTACCGAGACAGAACGTTCAAAGCCCCGAGAGTCAGAAGACAAAGGCCACGATAAGGCTGAAGCTCGAGGCGCGGAGAAAGATGGGAGAGAAGAACGATGCAGAACAGGTCGAAAATCAGCTTCAGATCAACTGTGCTTCAGTTCGTCTATTGAAACCATCAGTCGTAGTTAAGGGGGGGATGATTAAGGTTAGACTATGGAGATCTACAGGTCTGGAAGTGGTGATGAAGTGATATGATGCAGTTGCTTTTTGGGTGCTGCCAAAATTCCATCCAGCCCAGCCAAGCGGCATGGAGGCTAAGTGTGGTGAGATTTATGTTGTAGCAGTACTCAAAAACGTTAGCGGCATGTATGCAACACTGTTGGTTCTGTACTCCGCACTCCGTCCATGGGGTCACGGTTTTGGCAGAGGAAGAAGAATTGGAACTTGGCGGGTCCAGCCACAAGCTCCAGCGGTTACAGGTCCACGTCGCAGCCAGCACTCGCTCGCTGACGCCAGGTCCTATGTAACTCGCTAGAGGCCGCGAGGCGCTGCTATCGACCTATTGATGACAGTGGCTGAACTTGGAAAGCATCCAATAATTCATCCGAGAACTGGAGGAAGATTTCTGCATTGCCAAATCTCCATTGTGCTATTCGCCAATCTTCCATAAGCGTCCTCATCGCCGCTTTAGTATGTATCAACAACGAGCTTTACCCTGCTTGCTTGAGGCCAGCAGCAAAATTGATTAGTAGCTGCAGAGACATATTTGCGGTTGAAATAGCGAAGCACCCAATCTCTGCTCCGTACTGTCGTCTACGAAATTGAACTAATAGTAAAAGGCCTTGGTATTGTTGTTCGATATTCCCCGGCAGGGTTTAACCGGCATTTCAACGTGTTTCTATGATCACCAGATAAGTCCAGAGGGACATAATAAATAAATATAATAAAACAACTAATAGAAAAAGGGAAAATTTGCCTGTA
Organism: Conoideocrella luteorostrata; assembly: GCA_032433595.1. Taxonomy (NCBI): domain Eukaryota; kingdom Fungi; phylum Ascomycota; class Sordariomycetes; order Hypocreales; family Clavicipitaceae; genus Conoideocrella; species Conoideocrella luteorostrata. The sequence continues at coordinate 9,790 of JASWJB010000497.1, forward strand.
AAGACCAGCGAATTTCTGATACGCTTTACCATTTCTATTTACCCATTATGGAAGCGATGGAAGCTGCTGCGCAATTTGACGTTTTCGTCGTTTTGGTCTGCGGCATTTAGGGTAGTTGAAGCTTCGTGGCACCTTGCACATTTGGTGCATGAAGCTCTCAGCCCACAATAAATTATCAGTACGGGCTTTGGTTTCCATCAGACTCCCCTGATCAAGATATACGCATCCACATCCGAGAAAAATCTTGGGGGCAGAACGACACCTTTTACAATGACCATGTTCAGCTTTATTGTCGAGTAGAGGTTGATTTTGTGGGAGTAATGGGTTTGAGATGGTCAGACTTTGCTTGCCCGAGGTTGACAGCTCCCCGGTTGTGGGACGGATTGAGCACAGTTGGCATCAACGCTCATCTTACCGGTCGAGGCTATGTCGTCGCTGAGGCTTTGATTAACTCGTCCAATGCAGAGATGCGGCACATTGATTTGCGTTTCCCCCACAATGTACTTCTAGATTCCTACGCGTGGCCATGCACATAGCGGAGGACAGACACCGAGAACATGCCACAAGCCGATAGCTATGCAGATGACATTTTCACAGCGCAACGCGCAGTTGCAGACAGACCCTCTCTGCACCCGCCAAACTGAGCTGAGCTCCCCACATCACACCCCTGGTAGTCTCACCGTCGCTGTGGAAATCCAAGTACTGTACAAACACCAAAAAAGTCCTCCACATTTTGCACCTTAATCACAACGCTCTTCACCCTCTGAACGTCAAATCCACAGTGCAGAGCTCACAAACGAGACCTCACGATGGCGGCCGATATTGGTCACATTTCCCAGTTGCTCAACGCCACTCTCGACCCTTCCCAGCACCGCAAGGGTAGGTCACGCACAAGTCAAAGCCTGATCTAGTTGCCCCGCTCCTCAGTGCTAATAAACAAACGCATGTTCTAGCCGAGAATGCTTTAAAACAAGAGGCTACCAAGCCTCAGTATTCGCTTGCGCTTCTGAACATCGTCAGCTCCGATAACCTTCCTCCGAATACCCGGTTAGCTGCGTCCCTCGCCTTCAAGAACTTCATTCGGTCCAACTATGTAGTTCGTTCCACCTCCGCCTCTTCCACCTTCTCGAGCTCGATAACATACTAAGCAATTTGATTTTACAGGACGAGGAAGGCAACTACATAATCTCTCAAGACGAGGTCCAAATAATAAAAGAACGCCTGATTGGGCTGATGATTTCTAGCCCGTCCAATATCCAGAAACAGCTGGGTGAAGCCATCAGTGTGATTGCAGACTCGGACTTCTGGAAGCGGTGGGACTCACTTACCCAAGTAATTCCAAACCAACCAACCCTTGGCAATCGGCGGGCCTCTACTGACACGTATTGTGTAGGAACTTGTCAGCCGGTTCTCCTCGAGCGATCCCAAAACCAATGTCGGTGTTCTCGAAGTGGCACACTCCATTTTTAGCCGATGGCGTCCTCTCGAGCGAACAAACGATCTGTATACTGAGATCAACCACGTTATTCACACATTTGGACAGCCTTTTGTTCAATTGCTAGTGGCAAGTCCTGCGACAAACTTTAGGGAGCTTCGATTTGAATACTGACAAGCCTCTCAGACAACCGATAGCAAAATTGCTGAGCATGCCAACAACAAAGATGCCCTCAAAGGGTGGTTCGAGACCTTGGATCTGCAGGTCAAGATTCTGTACGACATGTCATCGCACGACCTGCCGCCCATTTTCGACGATAATCTTGGTAGCATCTCAGAGCTTCTTCATAAGTACCTTACCTACTCCAACCCTCAACTCGCCACCGACGACGACGACGAGACCAGTATTTTAGACACTGTCAAAGCCGGCATCTGTGAGCTTTTGGAGTTGTACACTATCAAGTATGACGAGGACTTCTCAAAATATGTCCAACCCTTTATCACTAGTGCTTGGAACTTGTTGACCACGATTGGTACTGAAATCAAGTACGATAATTTGGTCAGCAAAAGTCTGCACTTCTTGACTGCTGTCGCGTCTACTGCCGATCATGCCAATGTATTCAACAACGAGAACGTACTGTCGCAGATTGTTGAGAAAGTCATCCTGCCGAACGTTGCCCTACGCGAATCGGATATCGAAATGTTTGAGGATGAACCGATTGAGTTTATTCGACGAGATTTAGAAGGCTCGGATACGGGTTCAAGACGCCGATCGTCCACGGACTTCTTGCAGAAGTTGCAGGAAAGATTTGAAAATTCTGTGACCACAGCAGTTTCCAAATACATCACACATTACCTTTCACAAGGCAAAACGGACTGGAAGGCCAAGGACACGGCGATCTACCTGTTCCTGTCCATTGCAGCCAAGGGGGCCGTTACGCAGGCACAGGGTGTCATGACAATCAATCCACTAGTCGATGTGGTCGAGTTCTTCGAGCAGCACATCGCTCAGGACCTCATGGCCACCGAAGGCGTCGAGCCCATCTCCAAGGTTGATGCCATCAAATACCTTTACACATTCCGTAGCCAACTTTCAAAAGAGCAGTGGACAGTTGCTATCAAGCCATTGATCCAGAACCTGAACTCATCAAACTATGTTGTCTATACATATGCAGCCATTGCCGTTGAGCGTGTCTTGTTTTTGGTCGATGATGCCGGAAACCAGATGTTTCCACGTGCCGACATCGAACCCTTTGCGAAAGATCTTCTCAACCACTTGTTCAAACTGATTGAGCGTGAGTCCAATGCCACGAAACTGCAAGAAAATGAGTTCTTGATGCGATGTGTGATGAGAATTCTCATTGTGATCAAGGATGGAGCCTCCTCCATGTTAGACAGTGTCCTGACTCACCTTATTCTCATCACCAATGTCATGAAACATAACCCTAGCAACCCTCGATTCTATTACTACCATTTCGAGGCTATGGGCGCTCTTGTTCGATACTGTGCAGCCAACAACGCTGCCACCTTCAATCAAAAAATATGGGAGCCTTTCAACCAGATCCTTGCAGAAGATGTCACCGAATTTATTCCCTACATCTTCCAAATTCTGGCTCAGCTTATTGAATCAAGCCCGGCAGACGCTATTTCGGAAAATTTCAAGCCTCTGCTGGGGCCTTTACTTGCTGCACCCTTGTGGGAAACTCGTGGTAATGTTCCAGCATGCATGAGGCTTTTGTCAGCAGTCCTCCCCAGAGCATCGCAATCAATCCTAGCAGAAAATCAGCTGGAAGCTGTTCTTGGTATTTTCCAAAAGTTGCTTGCCAATAAAAAATCCGAGTCTCAGGCGTTTGACATATTGGATGCCATTGTCAAATCTTTTGAACCGTAAGTGAAGCCCCAGGGACCCTCGCACCTGTCCCGGATGCACATCTTATCCTGTGTTAGGACCTCTAAATGACTGACCAACGCGTTTGACAGCTCGGCCTTGGACAAGTACTTTTGTACAATCCTGCAACTGCTGTACACAAAACTCCAGGGCACACCTGCCGATTCATTCAAGCTACGATTTGCTCGCTTTTATCATTTGGTCGGTGCCAGACGCGAAGCTGGCTATGGGGCAGACTATTTCATTAAGCACTCTAACCAGTTGGATGGGCGCGCCTTCGCCCAAGTGTACCCGCCGTTCGTACTTGTTGAAACTGAAAAGCTCGCCAAACCAATCGACCGCAAAACGGCCGTGGTGTCCCTTACCAAGACGCTCTGTGACTCTCAGGTTTTTGCCGAAAAATTCATGAAGGGCTGGGCCAACAGCTGTCGCAGTCTACTATCCCTGCTAGCCAACCCACCTGCAGTCGTTGTTGGCGCTGGCGATGAGATCATCACAGAAGCCTCGGTCGATGACATTGGTTTCGGCATGACGTTTACCGCCCTTAACACTTGTAGACCCTCCGGGCGAGACGATTTCCCTGAAATCCAAAACGTAACCACGTGGGTTAAAGAATACATGGTTGCAGCCAACCAACATCACAACGGGGCTGTTGCCAATTTCATCGCCCAACGACTTCCTGCGGAGCAGCAAGAGGCCATTGCGCAGTACATACGCTGAGCAAGGGGGTACAAAGAAGGGAAGCCGAACTTCAATGTATTTGTCTGTTTCATTTTCTCTAATGCGAAGTGCAATTGAGGCGAAGTTGAAACCTTACAAAAGTGACCTGTCGGCCGTTGACAAGACTAGATGGATATAATTATCTGAGACATGAGATCCCGAAGGCTGAATTAAAACGGAATACAAGGTACCTTTAGTGTGGGAGAACATAAGGGCAGTGGGTGGATGAGGGAGGACAGATTACGGAGTAGATATGGCCTCGTAAAATATTGAGTCGAATGACGAAGTCATTATACACATGCTCCCCTTCCCTCCCTCCGTACCACAAAGCGGACTGCGTCTTACCATTTCGCGTTGGTATTTGGAATTCTACCCCTGTCTGTCTCCTTACCCCCTTGCTTCGCACGTTTTCTCCCGGTGATTGAGACTTGCATACGTAAATTTTGGGTCACACAAACGAGCAACTATTCTGAACTTGAACCTCACGTCTATCGTAGCTTTCTTTCTTTGTAAATTCTTTGTAAATTCTTTTCTTTTCTTAATTTTTGCGCAAACATTCGTGAATCTTATGATGCCTAATCCTGGAATGTAAAACATTTGGCCTCCTCACTACCCCAACAGTAGTATCATGTTACATATTTACAAGTCAAGTTGTGAGGCGATGAAAAATAATGTGGTATCGTAAATCTTGGTAATCATGACATGCCACCCAATAAAACCATCTACATTTTCCACATTCCTACCCAGCGTAACGTTTGATCAGACGAAGAGAGAAATCAGCAGGGCAGAAAGGTTCTGAAGTGAAAAAGGGTATTTAACAGCAAACGACTCCAGTAATGACAATCTTGTTTGCCATTGTTTTGCAAATGAAGGTCATGATAATGCCGGATCGTAACGGAGAGTATTAGAACCTGACATGCGAGGATTACCGTGGCGAGAGAAGAGGAAGAATAACAATGGAAAAACAGTCGTTATGATGAAACGTTGAATGACGTAGCAGGTGGTTTGGTGCGCGTACCATTCCATATCCCATGATGTGACAACTCGTCGGCAATGCAAAAATTGTGTGAAATGGTGAAGCTCTATAATGTTTGCCATCATGTGGCGGGTTCTGAAAGTGCGGGTGGCGCTAGTCGACGCGATGAATCAATCTCTTCCTAGAGAAAACCTCCCTCTGTTCCAACCACACCAACGCTGCCTCGCCATCCACAGCGTCTGTCCTGATCGTCTCGGTCTCTCGGTCGCGGAGGAGCACCGGAACCGCGAAGACTCAAATTCGTTCGTGGCGCTGGCGAACTATGGTGGACGTCTGGCTCGCTGCTCCCACCGCTGGCGTTGGTCTGGACTAGCAGTAAGCTGCTGGTGCTAGATAGCCTCTTGGTAAACTCGGTGAAACTCAACCTTTTAGCACTCGAGTTGGAGTGGCGCTTTTCCGGGACGGCGGTAGAACGATGATGACCCTCGTCATGAGGCTTACCAGATGAAGGTAAATCCAAAGTCGTTGTGGCGGTAGGTATCAAATGAGGAGTGCTCTGTGTTCGTGAGGTATTTGGCCTACTCTTAGCGTGAGCGGTATGGGGCCTCGAAGGCGGTGATTGCGTCGAAGCTGGAACGGTGCCGGCATGGAAGCTAAGATGAGTTCGCGATATTGCTGGGCGATGAGATTTTGAGCTACGGTCGGATTCTTGACGGCCAATAATAAATGCCAACGCACGCTGCGCAGACGGCGACATGAGATGTGGGCTATATCGGTCCCTTTGATCGTGTTCCTGGGAGCGTTCGTCACTATCTGCATCCGAAGTGTCTGATTCTTGGCCATCTACATCGTCTGAGCTATCATCTTCATCGAATGCACTCTTAACGGTCCCTTGCTGATCCCGCTGAATTGTTTCACGCTTTCGTCTCCTGTCGTCCGCTTTGCGCATCAACGCATCAAACCGCGCTATAGAAGTAAGCTTCTCTTGACCGGGTACATAGGACCCAGCTCCAGGAACGTGTCCAAGTTGAAAAGCACGGTCCAATATGGTCTCTCCAGGGGCAGGGGGCGACGAGACATCAACAATTGAAGGCTGCTGGCCTTGTGAGCCAATGCTATCCCTGCTCCGGACGGGGGAACTCATCGTGGATGAGCGACCCTGGGCTGAGGTCCACCCCTCAATAAACTGCCCCTGGTACTCTCCATTTGGGGCCGAGGTGACGATGTCCCCAGGCCTGATGGAAGTATAGTGCTGTTCTGGCATGGCATACTGCACTTTTTGTGTAGGATGAATGTTACTTGACGGAGAAGAAATATCACTTCGTTTTGATCGTAAACTAGGCGACACTGAACTGAATGTTGTCGCATGGTCTAGAGGACCTGTTGAATATGTTGCTGTTGAGCTCTTATGCTGGAGAGCCCGGTTGCCGCTACCAGGTCGAGGGTGGTAATCCTGACTATCATTGCTTCTTGTCTGAAACGGCGATGTAAAGACGGGTGACACAGGGCTCTCCGCCGCACTTGATAAACCTTTCTTTGCCATGATAAATCGAGCCCATTCATACAGGCTAGGGCGGTGATTATCGGGGGGCGTACGGAACCACAACGTCGTGACGCCAGAGTCCTTGTTTGCGGAAACAAAGCCGGTGGCACGGCTGGATCGACGTTTTCGCTGGTTGTCAGAAACGGTAATGACGAGCGTCGGTAGAACATGGCCTTGCTTGCGATGGGAAACTAGCTTGACTTGACAATCGGAGATGTGCGATAACGACCATCGTTGAATGGGCTCCCCGTCCTCCTAGCAAGGGGATTCGTTGTTAGTCACAACCAGGGAGAAAACGCAAGTCCAGACTCGGATGTTCACGCCTCACCTTTGTTTTGAAGACAGAAAGGCATTGTTCGCTTGTTGTTGCCCTATTCAGAGGCTTTTGGAGGACGCTGGTAACCCGGCCAGGAGCGCCGGGCGCATGCGTAGAGAGAGTTGTGCTCCCCTGTCGATCTCTACCGACGCCTTGGGGAGAGCCAACGGTGATGTATCTTGTCTACAGCAGACCAGTGTCAGATATCACGATGCTGTACATAGCAATAAAAAGAAGACCATAAGCAGGCAAGTCCGCGACACATGCGAACTGAAGCATGCTTACAAATATCAGGGAGTGGGAGGGGATAAAATGGTAGTTGCGTACCTTCCATGATTGCCTGCCTAGGATCTGGCTCCGATCCGGAGGGACCTGGAGGAAGCCATCAAGGCCATCCATGGCCGGCGGGACGAGGAGTCGCTGGCCACAAAATTCGAGACGATATGGTAGACCGATGGTTTCGCTGACGTTATAGTGGCATCATGAGATGGGATGGAGGGAGAACGAAGTTTGCTGGCGATTGTCTTTCGTCCTGTTTCTTGTTCGCCTCTCTTGTGTCCTGTGTCGACCAGACAGACTCCTTTCTTTTTGTGGATATTGATCCCCCTTCACGCGCTGAGGGCTAAGTGTTCGGTAGCCAGGGACGAGGTCCAATGTCGACGTGTGAATTGCAAGCAGCATGAAAGGGTAAAAGACGAGAAGCAGAGCCTGCAGGACAGCAATGCATCAAGGACAAAAGATAACAGTGCAGCCAGATGAACTAATAGCGAGCAACACACATTTCCAACCCGAGTGCCTGATTAAAAGAATCAAGCGGCAGATGAGGAGGAGAGGCCAGCAGAGAGATGCAACGGACACTACGGACTAGTTGGCTCGTTAGTGGGAAGACGACCAGCAGACTGGACTGGCAGGTTGGCAGGTTGGCAGACAGGATAATGGAGACCGTGGGCAATTATCTATTATGCTGCGATGGGTCTAGTTTGATGGTGTTGAGCTAAAGTCACTTAGACCAAGGACGATCCCGCATTGGGCTTCTCGGCAAGCGGACACGAACATCTGGATGATGCGCTACTCGCTCGCAAGCCATGGGACACCCTAGAGTCGTGGAGACGGGGAGGTGGAGGGTGGGCAAGTGGGCTTTGGTCTGGTGGCGCACTGGTGGGGCACCTGGGAACGCAGTGCTTAGCAGGTTGGCAGCGTTGGGTGCTGGAGTGCTGAAGTGGAGAGCGTGAACAGCTGGAGGGGACAACTCTGAACGACCAGTTGGCTGCGCTCAATTTGGTCGGAAAGTGGCCAAGGCGCACCACATCCTGGCAAACTTGCGAGGAAAGCAGCAATTTGAAAGCCGCGCCTGTCAACAGCAAGAGCCACTTCCTCCGGTAGCCTAGGCGAGATTAGTATCAAACAGAGATTCAGCACAAGGTTGGAAATAACAGCTACAATAATTCAAGACTTCGACCGCAACAAAGACCCGACAGTTCGATTGGCTCACTGCCTGCCAGAGGAGCGTGCAAACCTTTGACCCACGCGCCCGCTTTTGGCAGCCACATTCTGCAATAATTATTACCGTTGACGGAATACCGTTGCCCTTCTGTCGCACTCACGCCTGCACAATTCCCAGGGAATGGAATGATAAATGTGGACCGAGTCTTGACCCTCGATCGAAGCGACCGGACGACCGAGCGACCGATATTCGGGGTTCTAATCAATTGAACCATGGGGCCGTGCAACATCAGCAACCGCATTACAGAGCATCTTACGGAGTTGCATTATGATGTCTAGGTGCCAGGGTCAAATGCTCGGGATTTAATTTTCTTTTTCTCTGGGTCTGCGCGCAACTGTGACGTTTGCACAGACTACAAGTTGCCCATCACTAGTTAGATCAGAGGCCGTGTTTTGTTCTTCGCCAGGAAAGATCGTCAATTGGCCGCAAGAGTTTAATAATACGGCATATAGGACACACAGTGGCATATCCAACCAAGGCATCTGCGCTGCACGTCTATTATTGTATCACCTGGGAAGAATCTGATTTGACCAGTGCTTGCACGGATTGACCAGACCCAGGTCTTCCCCACGAATGCTGTCGTGCGAGCCGCTCTTTCCTCAATAGGCATATCGGGAGGAAGGTGGTAGGGGTGGTGCTGGGGGATCTGCGCCGTAGTTCAGTCAACCTCTCCAGACCAACAAGTCCCGTAAGATAATGAGTTTACTCCGTACGGAGTACTCGGTACCCGTTTATGATTCTCTGGTATTCCCGCTGAATACGTAGAGTGAGCAAATGTGTGCGGTTGATATCGAAGGGCTACGCTGAACTCATTCATTTTTCTCAGCATCGGCATGGAGCTCCCAAGCAGCCGTCATCGCGTAACACGACCAGCAACTAGAAACATGACCTCACATTCGTACATACTCCGTCCTCTCATGGATCTGTTCTGTTGCATATGGGGCTTCATCACGAATGGCTTACTTTCAGCCGCGGCATAGCTTGGTGACGGGCCGGCCAGGGACCCTGGGGACTAGCGGTGCTGGGCTTGCTTGGCAATTGATATAGTTGTGCAGGGGATCAAGGACACAGACAACCGACGGCAAGCACCAGACAAAAATTACTGCTCACAGCTGTTGACGCAGGCCGAACTAACAGCGCGGTGAGATGCATCCGGCCTGCTCAAGTGGTGTGAAGTGCCTGGCTTGCAAGGTTTCAGGTTTCTGGTTTCTGGTTTCTGGGCTTTTCCAGCCCACCATCTCCGTCAATCAACTTAAGCTCAGCTGAGCCTTTGAACCCGAAACTCGGGAATCACCCCGTTATGATGAAAGATTGACACCATTAGAAGCAGACATCCCTGCTTCCTGCATACCCTGCATAACTGATCATCTCGGCATGGAGGTGGCGACCGACGCATGGCTGTGTTGCAAGTGTCCGCTGGGAAGGTGAACGTGGACATGGTGCCGTGCAACACTTGGTTCAGATTGCTGACTTGAACTCTGAGTTTGAACAAATTGACCATGTTGCTTTGTGTGCCGTATGCACAGTTGTAGACAATTTTCAAACTTGGTTCCTCTATAGAAGTACTCCGTAGAGCCAAGTCAATTGGTTTGGTAATGTCGGCACCAAGACTCGGGTGCCGGTCCAACAGCAGGCCTTGGTGGTGGTGGTGGGCTTGTGGCGCAGGTAATACATGATGCCAGCGCACACTGTATTGAAGCGGGCGGACACTAATAACCCGAGCATTGTGCCAGCCATTCTTGTGTACGGAGCACTCCGTAGATGGTTTCTGAGTGCAGAGGAGTTGGACCTGTACGGCACGTGGCTGCATACGGAGTACATGCAAGAGAGATATGACAGGAGCAAGTCTCACCTCGTTTAGTGAAAGTACGCCGATGAATTGCAGGAAGTTTTTGCGCTCGACACCCACTCGGGCCTCATTGCCGCGGCCAAGGAGACACTTTTCAGTTGGCAAATGACGGAGCGTTCCATGACGCTGGTTTCAGTACTTCGTACGGAGTAGACAACTCATGTGGCCTCAACCCAACGACCAATCCATGCCATATCGCCCACAATCATGCTTTGGCATGGTACACCACCCTGGTCAGTGGTCAGTGGCAGTCACAGGACTTGGTTCACTCAGACGAGTATCGGCTCTGCTGCCCTTCCGTGCAAGCTCTGTTACATGTGCTGCCGGTTAACACTTTGCAGGAATAATACGTGTTGGTTTTGGCATCCATGAGCTTTCCGGACAAGCCGCCACTGACGCCTCTCACTCACTAGTGATCCAATAAGTGACTATTCTATGCCGGCTCTCACCTTGCTTTCCGTGCAATAGCATGGCTGACAGTAGGTTTCCGTCTACTAACAACGGAGTACTCCGTACTGCGGAATCTATTCTTTATGTACCATGGAGCATGGAAAACAAGAAAAGCAAAGAAAGGAAAGAACTCTGATTTTACTGGTGCAAGTCCGGTACGAGCTATGCTCCTTCCTGTGGCGTCCATGGATGTTCTGGAATGGTTGGGCTGGACTTCATGCATACGTACATACACACTGTCTGAGTCGCGGCACCAGCATCGTTGGACTCCCAGCAAGTTTGCCACCACGACGCAATGGGCCTTGCTTTTTCTTCCCCTCTCAAGCATGCAATAGTTACTCAGTGTACGGAGCACGGAGTACTCCGTAAGCAAGTCGCTATTTGATTCTTCGGCAAAGTTGCGAAATACTAGCGTCATGGCTTGGAGTGGCTTGCAGCGATGAAAGCCATGCAGCCACTTGAGCTGCACGCTGCACACTGCAAGTGTTTTTTTTTGTTCCCTCTTTTTTTCTGAGACATTTTACTTCTTGGTATTTATGCCGCCACGTTGGAATCGCTCCACTGGCAATGGTCCGCAGACAGCACTTCATGCAAAAGGACAACCACTGGCGATGGCACTATAGTACCTGACCAGACGTGTGGATGCGTGGCAGCATGGTCGGTTGCGTCGAGTGGCTTGATAACTTGCCAGGTACGGAGGAGTAATTCAATTGCTTACGGATTACTGCCCCTTCTTCGCTGTTATACGTCGTGACTATCAGTGGCACTGCAGCACATTGCAGCATTGCGTGCTTATCTCCGTTGTAGCCGTCAATTCTCGCGGCGCCGTCGTGGAGTCCCGAAAGATCGGCGATGTCCCGTTTTGTTTGCCGAGCCCAGAGCCGCTGTCTGCTTCGCGAAATGCGGCAGCTCAGGCAAAATGAAGATCTGCTTAGTTCATAACGCAGGTGGTCGTCAGAGCGTATCTATAGTATGAGGCAACCAGTTCTTGCATGGCTGCTGGTACCGCGTGAATAGGCTAAAAAACTAAGGAAGCCCAGCACGGAATTATTATTAGCATTCTTTAGAATTTAATTCGTCCAGTGCCCCATCAAGTAGAAGCAGTCGCAGAAACTAAGAGCTGGTACATAAAAGCATTAAACACTTATTTTGGTCGCTACACGGAGTACTGACGGCGGCATTAATCATTGGCGATACGAGTCATGAGTTCGAGTTCGAAATCGAGCTCGCGTTGGCCACGGAGAACAGTCTACGCAGGCAACTGTATTCAATGTCGCACTCGAAGCAGAGCAGCTCCCTAGTTCTCATACGCCCAGGACAGGCCACCCAAGCAAATAGCCTAGCAATAACATACAGATTGAATCGTTAGCTAACATTGGCCTTGGCCTGGGTCATTTTCGGCGTTCTGAAAGCC
>JASWJB010000498.1:0-21845 GCA_032433595.1 Conoideocrella luteorostrata
TCGCTGTTACCCCGCAGTGAAGGGTTTGCTAGCTGCATGCTGTTCTCCTCCCATAGGCTGAGGTGCGTCACTAGACTCACGACATCACGTGGCTTCTGAATGCCCTCACAAGTAGTAGTCTCTGACATGCAGGCGGTTAAGGATTAGACGAGGCATCCTCTATCGTCTTATCATGTTGACCTTACCGCAACTGGGGACCGGCTATGCGAGTACCACTAATCGCAGCTGTAACTAAAATGCTAGTTTATCGCTGTAATCCACACTTGATACGCACACATCACCACCACCACTCCCTGCCACACAGAATAGAGTCATCTAATTAGCAGCTAAGATAGTGCTCTATACGCGAAAACGCGATACGCGTTTCTGAGGCATTCTAAGGCATCAAGATGCAGGCGGGCGGGCGGTCTGCCCGCCGCTCGGCGACCTACTTCCTTCGACATCACCACAACATCGTCATAGCATCCGGACGCGTTTGGTGAGAGGGTTAGGTTTCCAGGAATTTGTGTGTGTTTTACGCGGTAGGGTGTGGCAACTAACACTCTAGGCCAAAACAGGCTAGATGTGGATTACAGCGATAAACTAGCATTTTAGTTACAGCTGCGATTAGTGGTACTCGGCTATGCCACCCGTATCCAGGATAGAGCATAATAGGTTTGGAGAGGCGTTGAGCGACAGAAATGGCTCTTGTCTTTATGTATGGTGTTTATGATGATGACAGAATTCAAGTGCTGCGTTTCCGAGCTGAATCTCTATTGACTTAACTAGTATTTGGTTTCGTTGTCTTTCCTTCTGTGAACAGTCGAAACCGAGTTATTGCGTAATGTGTCTATGTCTCTATAAATGCTTTGAATACTATTTCCATTAAGCTCGGCCATAATTGACTTAATAGCATATTGCTTATATCGCGCAAAGCTCTGCAATTGCCTGTATTTGATATCCTGGAAGGCGATTATAACACGCACATGCAGGGCCTGTGTTGAAACTCAGCGCAGAACACCTCTTGTCTGAAGAATTCATAATCACCACCACCACCCTTGTGCCGCTTTAGCCGGACAACACCAGATCAGCGATGATCACCGACAACAATGCCACTAGAAGCCCGCAAACTTGGAGAAATCTTCACGAGGCTGTTGAGCGCTGAGGTAATCGAAGTCAGCGTCCCACCCTTTAGGAGCAAGTTCAACTAGTATATTTAGTTTCATTCTATTTTCCGCCTTTATTGCACCCCTCCTTACATATCATCTTGGCGCACACTCCTTTTTGTGCAGACAATTCGACTAACGCCGGGCCTGACTCCTTTGCAGGGGTAGAATAGGCTATGTGTGCTTGAAAAAGTGAAACTTGAGTAAGTGGATAACGAAAAGGCGTCTCCTTGTGCGAAGGGTTTATTTTGCGTCATGATTGGTGCGCATTGACATGGTTTAGAGTCGATCTCTTCTGAGCTCGAGGCTCAGAACCGCGATGTGTAAGCAAAGATTCCGTGGTGCGATATGATTGGTTAGTGACTGTTCCGCGAATATGCAGCCATAATTATCATTTCCATGGCTCCTCCGTTATGTACGTGTACACAATCTATTTGAATGGTGTACAGTTCCGGTGAGGATAGAAAATCATTTCATGTGCTATATGCGGCCGGGCTAGCGCTACGCTAGTTCCTCTGTCGTTCGGGGCATTACGTTGAATACGCACAGCCGGAATGACACCTTGCGCAGAGTATTGCTTAATGTAACTATTCGTAATTGCAAGAACTGCTTAAGATAGTTTGTCGACCCAAAAGACACACCCCCAACACTCACGTATACTGAGGTCTGACACACACCCAGTAACGCTCCGTCCACTTCAGTAAAGGCTTCTCACAAAGGCCTCCGGTGTGTCGTAGCAGGCTTCCTCTTGCTGAGATCAAATGGTTGTGTAGGTTGCCTACCACTTCTGGAGCAACTACTCGCTTCAATTAAACAAAACAATGAATGAATGTGTGAGGCGTGCAAGCCAAGTAAACTTCGGGGGAAAACTTCTGTCAATTCTTGATGCGTGATTCTTGTTGCCTCTGGAAGGGCACAAACGCACTACTTATAGCTATACTATTTGATCTGACCAAATTGGCCAAGTCCACACCTCACGTGAATGCGACCTTGTCACCCTAGAGGATCATTTCCGCCCACATAATAGCTGGAAGACTTTTGTACTATCTATCTAAACTAAATATTTGAGTAATAGTATAAAGGTACATCAACAATGTAAGATACAACTTTGTGGCTCGCCACTGCAATCGCTAGCGGATGGATCATGTCTTTTATTCTCGCCCGCGAGTATCCGCTGTTGATTGGTAATTACGAGGAGATCATCGAAGATTTCACTGCAAAAACGAGGCACAGGACTGCCGCTTCGCTAGCTGAGTAAGTTTTTACCTCACAGCCCAGACAATTGAAGACATTGCTAAGCGCTTTACGAACAGCCAGCCGAAGTAATACGTATGAGGGCTAGTTGTTGCGTTATGTGCCTTTACATAGATGTAAGGTAAAGGAACAATTCTGCAACAGTGGAAATAGGCAGGAATAGATGGATTTGATGAAGAGACTAAAAATTGATGAATTCTGATAAAATGATTGTGATCTCCTCTGAAGAGCACTACAACTCTTCTATATAGTCCTTCAGCAGCCGGAACATTTCCCTGAATTTAGTGGCCTTAAGCCACTGTTCCGCTGCATCGTGCCATCTTTCCACTTATCGTATGATACTAGCTAATACGAGGCATCGGTCATTTCCAAAGGTGCCACTCTAATCTCAACACTAGTGCGTCTTGCTTAAATATTCCCATGACAAGTATACAGCACAACGATCCAGAATTGAGAATTATAAATGACAAAAGATCGGAGGTATTCAATGACAGGTCTGCGAAAGAGTACTGTACAGCAATGCACGTAATCCTAGATTAAAAGATAAGATTCAGATCAAGTCAGACTCAGAAGAGTACACATGATTCGCGCTCGCAATGTCATTCAGGCTGTGTGCATATGCTGGACACGGATATGGAGTGTTTATAGTTATTCTAGGCTAATCATAGATTCATCGAACCGCGAATAACCCGAGCTGGTCGCTAATTAAATGCATTCGTAATCAGTGCCAGACATATATAGCGTATTGTTAACTGGCAAGGGTTATGTTTTGATACTATGCTGTTTAATGAATAGATTTATGATATTATAAATGATTGCTAACAAAAAGATACATAATATATAATACTAAACTTTAGCTGTATTAATACATCGTACTCCTTTCAGTCGCATTACGCCATTTTATTAGTAAGGGTTATTTTCAATGAAAGACGCTCATGCGATTAGCTACCAGAACCCTGGTTCGAACGATAAATGTTTACGTTTAAGACACCCTAACCGCATTGCACTATTTTACAGCCTTAGTACTATCGTTGTACACAAGCAAGTCGTGGGCGATTTCCAAGATAAACCGATAGCGGCGCTTATAACCGTCTGCGCATACTCTTGTCTATTGAGAATGGCACGTCACACACTAACGCAGCTTTGCATATGTTCTAGGTCATATGAGAAGAATTTTATCGTGTTAAAGTTTCGGATGTACCACCAATGATTTAGGAGAGTTAGGCTTCCTTTCCGCAACGCTGGCGGAGGCGAATATCTCACTTTTCCTAAAACGTGACATTCATCATCATAGCGATCAAGTATACGAATGGCAGCACTGGAATCATGGTAGAGTTTTTGAGCCAAATTGCCTTCACTTTGATTCCTCCCAAGCCGTCGCCAATATCCGTCTACCTAAATTTACTAGCAATAGTTCGTGTCCTACGGTCCGATATTACGCCTACTCGATGCCTCTAAACTATGCCCGAACAAGGGGAGAGTTCCTGCATTGATACGTTTGGCTCGGATGACTTTGACTCGTCAAATCCTGCCAGGCGAAGAAGCGTCCATGGCAACACATCTGAGCTGGCAGTGCACTCGTCTCTTGGCGAGCGGGGCCTATTTGAACGGGATTACAAAAAGATTAATATCTGCATTTCAATGTCAAAATTGTCCATTACGGTCAACTTACCCAAATACTCCGACGGGTAGAAGACTTACGACAATGGCCACTGGGATGATTGCAACAACTGTAAGTATTGATAGATGTATTCTCACAGATCAGGTTTTACTCTTACGACATTAACACAGTTTTTAGATGGCTTTGGGGAGTCAGCACAACCACAGGTGCCCAAGCCAAGGGGAGGGTTTGAGCGCTTCGTCACAGAGCATGTCCTAGAGGCCCAACTCCTCCAAGCCTTCATGGAGTACGTTGAGAAGTCAATTGACAGCCAGGTATGCCAAAGCATGGTCAACAATAAATGGAGGGCGCCGCAAAGATTGACGGCCAAGACATCCCGTCATGGGACTATATTGCCCAAGGCTACCCCGGCGACTCCAACCACGCATCCGAAATAGTTGAAATCATCGAAAGTGTTAACATTGCAAAAGAAAACGCCTTCAAAGGAAACAACCCCAAACCCTGGCCCGCAACGAAGAAATTCTTAGAAAACGAGGCGACTGTTGGAGGCGCCCTGCGCAACATGAAAATCGTCATCATGGCTTACAAGTACCTCAAGCTCGACATCATTCAAATCTCTCTCAAAAACCAAGCCACACGCGTCGCGGACCGCATGGAAACAGTTGAGGACGCCATGGCAAAGGCTTAAGGTGGAAGAAAATAGGTCTCAAATCTGCGTGGCTCAGGTTTGCAAAGTTGCGGACCCAGCAGGCTGCTGATCTGAAGGACTTGTATATGACGACTTTTCAGCAAAAGTGCAGGTTCACGGCAAATGGACGTCTATTTCTTGAGGTAGGGGCGTCCATTTTTGGAGAACGTGACGCCTCTTCTGGAGGACAATTTTCAGAGCGCTGGGCTGACTGCCAGTCGACCCCACCCATCCACCCACACTCAGCCTAGCGCCGGTGCTTGGTCTATTCTAAACTAGCTGGCTGTACATATTGCTGCTGGGAATTTGTGGTCGGGGTCTCTTGGTGGGGAAGCAACCCTTGGGACGAGTTGAAATTGCAGTGAACGGCTAGCGGCAACCCACCGGACAGCAAAAGTGCGGCGTGGGGAGAGCAGTAGTGGATGACGGCCAGGCGGCCGGAAGCAGCAGCCAATTTTGCAGCGATCAACTTTACAGCCCGACTTTGATAAGGTTCTCGAGGGTTATGACGCTAAAGACGATAATGCTGACCGGGCTGCGCTTCGGGAGAAAATTAAAGTTATAAAGGCAACCATTGATGGACTCAAGAAGACTTTCACGAACCCGCTTTAGCGTACAAGATTAATGTTAGTAGTCTTTGTAGTTTTCCCTTCCTTTGTTTCTTTCTCGTATTATCTTGAGTACAGGTTAGATTAAGTTACTCTATGCGGTCTAATTGAACAGTATTTGCGCTATCCTTTCCTTTCAATGCGTTCTCAACATCTACGGGGAACCTCCATTCCTTGTTAATATCTCTCCCATTCATACCAGTTATGTGCCATCGACCCACATGTTGTTGTTGTTGGACAGCACCTTCGCTTGCGCGCAAGTACTCCATAGTCATGTTCGGGGAAAGTAAACATATCTCAGCCTGTTGAAGACGTGGCATATTGTCCACCGCATCACACAGCTTGATCAAGAACGGTGACAAGGTATCCGGGTCTCCTTTATTTCGAAAGACGTCGTTGGGGACCTCTCCATTGAGGCGACGCCATGCGAAAGGGGGCTCGTAATCCGATGTATCCGAGTCGTCCGAATCAAATGCAGCAGGAGTTTCTTCGTCTTCAGTCGGGGTGTAGGCTCGTTCCAGCCTGTCATCTGCGACAGATGAAGAGCCAGTGAAATACCATCTCCCATCGGCGGTTGTGCTACAGAGCAAAAGCTTCAATGTCACAATGTTGGGTAAAGAATCCGATGATTTGAAGTCAAAATCAAAGATATCCGGGGACAGTGGAGTAACCGACACATGAAACTCGCGTAAAGTTGGCAGCACTGCTATCCGGCGGAGAGCAGGGCTCATCGGATCAGGTTCGCCCGGTTCTACAAACGCTTCAATCTCAAGCCTCTCGTTCAACGGAGAATATTCATTCGAATTTAGCTCAAATTTGACTATAGCGGGAAGCTGGACGGTATTCAATGCCAATACAGTTGCGGACCTTATTTTTCGACGCAATTCTGGCAGGCGCCTCTCAGGCAGCGTTGTATCCCAGCAAGTGGTCTGCAGACGAGGCAGCGCGCTGCAGAGAACACTGTATGTACTGGGGTGAAAATGCCTTCCTCCACCCGTTTCGAACCTGACAATGCAATCAACTCGTGGCAATGTGAACGTTTCAGGGTCAAAAGCAATGTACGAGGCGGAATTCCTGTGCTTCCAGATGGGGTTGGACGTGCGAGTATTGCGCGAGTGATCATCGTAGTCGTCCATGGAGCACGTAACATCCAATTTCAGAGAGATTGACAGGAATCCAGTGGGCTGTTGAGTTTTTTTTGAGTTTTGGCACTGCCTCAACATGCCGAATAGCTTATGTATCGCACCAGTAAACACTTGGTTGTTGGATTGCTGTTCCCTCCGATTTTGCATCTTCATGATACGCTTCAAGCTAATGGTCGGGAGCTCAACGTTGTAAATCATCTCTCTGACCAAGGAAATCCTGCTGGTGTCGATGAAGCTCTGCAGCATGTCGAAATCAAGTTGTTTTAGGTTGCATATCTTGAGCGTAGCCAAGGTTTTGCGTTCAATCAGAGCTTGCTACGCTGGTGATATACAAGCATACATGGTTAGCGGCGGCTCGAGAAATTGTAAAATAATTTCGAGGATGTGAAATGGTAATGAGTCCATGGCGAATGAAGTAGAGCCAATGTTTGTATGGCTGAATTAGGTTAGACGGGGGTGAGGGTTTCATGTCTTGCGTCGTTTGCAACCCCGCTTTTGGACCCACGATGGCTGCGCCCGCGCCACCTTACACGCACTGTGAGAAACCCTGATAGTCAGTATAAAGAAAGTTGGTGTATTCAAAACATCCCCCCTTAGATCTTAGCAGCATGTGTAGCTGTGCTGTTAGGGAATGCCAAATTTGCCTATGAATAGGCTTTATGACTGGAAAGGTTCAAAATCGTCATGTTCTATCCACTCGCGTCTCGTCCGCTTATTCACAGCGGTACCTAATTGTCCGTAGCGAACGTAGTGGGGAACAATGCTGTCCTTGGTATACATGTTTCTGAAATACGCTGTCCCAGCTGCCAGCCCGTGGAAGGTGCTGGCAGCGTGGAAGAACGATAGGTATATTTAATCTTAAGCAACATTGTATTCAGCTAGCTGGTTCCTATCAGATCATTTGCTATGACTGATCGCGGCCCGCTGAAGTAGTCGAGGCGGAAGAGAGGAGCCAAAGAATAGGTTCAAAAAGTTCTTCGGACACAAAGTCGTCCAATCGGTGCTTCACATCAGATCCTTTGTATCGTCCTGTCTCCTTTACGATGGCCATCAGGAGCACGGGTGTCTCTGCCAAAGACATACGGCAACTGTCTCAAGCCCTAAATGTACCGGGGAGATGCGCCTGTTGCGAGATGCTGTCGAAGAAAAGGATTGCACTCATTGATCAATCGGCCTTGCTCAATAGGGCATTGGTGAACGATTATCCAACCTTGGAATACGTTGGCTCAACCGATCACAAGCCAACTGAGCCTCACCGACATTTGGCCATATTATTGCTGCGTTATATGCCTTTACAACAAGCGATGCTAGAATAGAATATATACTCCATATATAACTATATCCTTAATTAGTGGCAGCGGGCACTAAGAAGTAAATAAGGCTACGTTATCTAACATCGAGGAGCTATTCGGATTATAGTCACTGTAGTCTATAGTGCAGTACGCACACACACACCGCCGTCTGGGCCAGACCAATTAAGTTGTCTTTGGCCATCCATTGAAAGGTCCGATGGACTGAAGATCCCTTGAAGGGATGTACATTTCGCAGGCCGCGCCATCATCGGGCCTGTCCTACGCCCATTTTTGGGCCTTGTCATCATCTAAATCTCCAAGCATCCGTTGAACCACGTACTTGCCAATGGTGGGCAAGAACTTCCACGCGTGAAAGGAACCCGCGCCGGCCACTAAAAGCTTGTTGCAGTTAGGATGGTGATCGATTATCCAGTCCTGGTTTGGGCTCACGGCATCCCTGATGAGGCACAGCGGTCAGCATGGCTTCGTCGTTCTTGAGTCGGATCAGAAACACATCCTTTCAAGGCAGGCACTTACCAGCACATGCGGTACGATTCAATCTGCAGCCTAGCAATGTATTTTCCGAAAACCTTCTTCACCACATTCTGCGCCTCTTGCTTCAGCCCTTCAGGGACGTCTTGGCTGAATGTATTCTGCGTTTCAGCACTTGGCGGTACCGAAATAGATTCGTTTAAACCTTCGTGGTGGACGAGGTTAGTAAAGCTCACTTCGCAGTTAAACTTTAAATGTCCGTTATATGGAGGAATGCTCTCGCCTACATAATGTTATTAGTGATGACACTTTTAGGAGCTTCCAATGGGAGATTAGCCCAACTAACCATGAGTATGCCACATGCCAAGAAAGTGACAAGGGGCGCCAGAGAACTTGTGTTCCTCTTCCTGCGGATAAGAAGCAGCACATTGTACCGCAGCAGCAGCAATCATACGGCCATTGACCTGGAGCTCAGCCCAATCAGGGCTTGTGTCTGCCAATAACTTTGCTGTGTACGCGCCGACGCACAGAATAGTCTGATCCACAGCCAAGATGGTCCGTTCTATGGCCCCTTCTTTGTCGATAATATTAATGCCCTTGCAAGAGAAGTCATCATTGATAGCCAAACTCGTCACGTTAGCCTCGAGGAACTCGACTCCAGCCTCAACGGCAGCGTCTATCACGCTTCGAAGAGCACCATCAGCTTCAGCCCAGCCACTCTCTGGATTAAAGTAAGCTTCACAAGCTCCGGTCCAGTCGGCATCTTGGAAATGGGGAAAGCGATTTCGTGCTTCGTCTAGAGCCATCAAGACTGCACCAGAATCGTGCCCCAGGGCGGCAAAATGCTCAAGCGCACCGCGGCCCACTCCGATTTCCTCGACGCATAGCAGGCCGCACTGATGGAAGTATGGCTTGAAGAGTTCGTCCTTCTTCCATAGCTGCAGCGCCTCTAGGCCTAGCTCGGTGTAAAGCTTGTCCTTGTAGTCAGCGCGAATGATCTTGTTGTAGTCGCTAGAGGCAGCGCAAGGATTTGGCCGTTTGCGATCAACAAGTATGACTCGTTTGACAGGGAAGCGGCGGGCAAGATGGTATGCTGTAGAAGCACCGAAAACACCAGCTCCCACGACGACAAAGTCCACACTGTTGGCCATTCTGGGCAGTTTGTGAGAGGGGTGAACTCAGCTACGTTGGTGTGACGGAAAGACAAACAAACCTATCGTTCATGTAAGAGTCTTGGAGTGTAGCTAGCTGATGGGCTTTGCCTGTTTCAAGTGGCAAGAAGTAACCTGCATTGATATGATTTTAAAGAAGGTGTAAAAAAAAAAAACCCTTATTTAATGCCGCATTTTATAATGTTTGTTGTCTCTTTTCTCATTTCTCATTTTTGTTTTCTCACCTGTTGTTTTCTCATTTCTTATCTCGGGCTGTCCCCGCTGTGTCACTCTGGGGACTAACTATGCATAGGGAAGTGGCTTCACGCCTCTCCTGAGGGGATCGCACTTGCCTAGCATCGGAGCCGGCAGGGATTAACCAGTAAATTAAAAGAATAGGCTGTCCATCAATCACATGTAATTAATGTCTATAGGCTTATAATCCACCCTCTAAGTGTTACAGGTCATGTAAAAAAATACAGTAAGAATAATAACGAGAAGAAAACTGGAAGAAAAACAACGTTTAAGCCACTTTCCCTGTTTAATGCAGTTTTTTTTTGTTCCATTTTCTGAATTCATTTCGTAGCTAGGCTGGCATCTCTGGTTCACGTGTGGACAATTGGTGGTAGCCCACACTACAGGTGCACAAGGCTCCACCCCGCAACACTCACAACACCTCACAATACGACGCCAAGACTACATAAGAAAGACAAGATCTACAGTAGCAGCCCATGACCACTGAAATGCGATATCTCCTATCGGAATCGAAGGTACGGAAGTGAATTGGAAAGGTTCAAAGGCATGTAAATTGATGAATGTGATGATGATGAAGATTGACCGAGATTGATTATCTGGTTTGTCACAGGCTATAAAATGCATTATTCACGCTATCGGTGTGGAGCTTCACCTTCTGCTGAATTTTGTGACATAGGTCCTTCTTCGTGTCACAGGCTATATGAAATGCATTATTCACACTATTAGTGTGGAGCTTCACCCTTTGCTGAATTTTGTGACACTTCTAATTCCTGTCTAAATGCATTCTTTTATGCTTCTTATATCACGCACCGGATTAGCTGGAGCGTTAGTTATACTTTCCCAGATAATAAAATGAACACTCTTTAAACCTAAACAGCTAAATCGTGTTAATCACTGCACCCCGCAAGATTTACTTACGAGAAAAAAGGGAAAGTTGATGTTGCAGTATATTTCCTCCAGTATAAACATGTAAGGTCGAAATAAATACCATGTGTAGCACCGAAGAAGGTAAATAAGCAGCTAGCAATACTATTCTTAAACTTAGCATGATTTGTTTTTAAAACCAATTTATTATTTGCGTTATTCATGGACACGTATCAATTCATAAGTTGCAGTAGAAGCTGGCTACACCCTATCGATAACATTAACTAACCATTCGATATGCATGGTGTGTGAGCGGACCTGGCACACCCACAAAGATGGAATTTACCCGGGAGTATTGACAAGGGTTGCAAAGTGGTTACTAGCTATTACAAGGGAAATTCGGCCCGTCCAGATAGAAGATCAAGCATCATTCTCTTTTTTCCCTCACCTTTGGAGTGCCTCGCGAGAGTCCCCCCGGTCAGCTGCACGTTTTTCTAGAACAACCAGAGTGTTTGCTCCGTTAATACGAGGAGGAACGACTCAACCATTTGGTCTCTGACTAGCTCTTCTTCTTCTCTCAGATAGACAACAGACAGATATGACCAGATGAATTGAATTGTTTTGCACATTGTTTTGCTTCACCTTCCGGTATCGATACCCTCGTCACCCGAAGCCCTGTGCTTCCTACAGTCAAACTCTGAATTGATCAGAGTTTTCGTTACACCAAGCTCAATACACCGCATTCTTCTACTAGCCCGCCAATCATGTATTCCCATCATGGCTCGCGCTCATTAACAGACTGGGTTTCAGGGAAAGATGCATCCAAGAACTTGTTTTCCATCCACTCCCATAGCTTCTGGATGGATGACAAAACGGAAGGGACTCTCTAAGAGTTCAAAGTCGGCGAATAAATAAAATTTAAGTGCTACGCGTTATGTAATAACTTACTGAACGGCATTGAACGCCTTTCAAAACAACCTCAAACCAGTTCTGCGCCACGATACGATGTTCTGGCAGATAGGCCGCAGCTGATAGTATGAGAATGGCAGGGAACGGAGACTGTGATGTGAATAGAGGCCCTGTGCAAAGCATTCGCTGTTTACATGTGGCAAGGTTGCCGATATTCGCAAGTACATCCAGGTGGGACCTTGGCTTTCTACTTCATTTTAGTGAGAGTCTTTCGTCATAACAGGATGATCACAATACGCCATACCTGAGAAATCGACAGTGGAGATATATTTCCGTGGCGGATATGTAAGATTGCGCGGTTAGCTCTGTTACTTTCACAAGATCATTGACTGACTCGCCAGTTCCAAGTAAGCACGAATCAAACAACTCCTGAACTGACCCATACCATGCTGAAGATGTTGACCAATGACGCAAATTCGAAAGGTGGCTCTGTATCCTTTTGGCCGAAGAAATTAAGACATCTTCCGGGTCTGGCATCTATTAATAATTAGCTTTCTGTGAGAAACCCCCAAGGAACATGATTTAACGTTTTGAACATTACCTTTGCTAAGCGTCCAGAAATGTGCGTGACTTGCGCAAAAATATGAAGCAGTTTTGGACAAAGCCCCGTGATGTTGTGGATCCTGCGCGCTTCTAACCAAGTACCCTCCAGCAGCCATTGGAAAGATTCCGTAATGTGCTTATCCTCCAATAGTGTCACCAGCTGAGCCATTATATCAACATATGCAACCCAATTTGCCTGACCTTGCCAAGCCAAACCACTCTGGACATCTCTCGGGGAATAGTAACGGTAACCAGTGTCTGTGCGATCCAAAATTGTGCGTGCTGATCTCGCACCAGCTCGCCAAAGAGGCTATTGACCTTTAGGCCTTCTAATTTCCCAATTGACAATCTAGATCAAAATCTTAGTTGTGAATCACAAAATGCGAGTGCGTGTCAATAAAAATGTGCTTCACATCGTTGGAGAAGACAAGAATAATAGCCGCTAGTACGGCATCGGCATTTCCCACCATGAATGTACGTGCATCCGCTGCTGATAAGGTGCACAGCAGTTTCATAATGCAGGTTCGCTCGTTTCCTCATTTCCTCGGTAGGATGATAGTCAAGGGCGTATGATGTTGGGAAGGATAGTAGAGCATGCCGTGTGCAATCATTGCCGACAGCAATAGGTACAAGCTCGTCCATCCAGTAGTTTTCGGGAAGAAGAGTTCGTCCGGGGCAGTAAGCTTGCAAATCTACATGAACTAAGTATCAGTATACCTTACCTGGCGAATATAGTATCAAGTAGAAGGACTAGAAGAAACTCTACAACTCACGGAATGTCCAAAGTTTTCTGTCGATAGCATCTAGCTCTAGCCCGGTGGCAAAGTTCGGGGGCAGGGGTGGGATTGACATCTCTTTGAGTATTTGGTCTTTGCGCGACAGCCTGCCCTGGTTTCGACCCTCTCCTGGCTTAGAGCTCAGCGAAAACAGTGCGCTGGAAGTAACATCCTGATCAAGGGTTAACAAGAACTGAGCTTTGATATAACCGTCAATTTTTCCGTTTGCGGGAATTTTGGGTTTAACACAGCCATCTAAAGTAGCATGGCGTTCTTCGCATGCGTCCAAGAAAGGTTTTGACACAATATCGGTGTCCAATAGTGAAGGAGTCGATGGAAACATCATCGGTACCTGCTATCTTAGCCACTGAGTGTTTGGATCAAGATTCTCGATTCGCAATATTTCGTCCTCAAGCTGGGCCATTTCTCGAGCTATAACAATGGTTGGTTAGTCAACATTGCCTAGAGTCATTGCCGACGAAGGCTCTCATCGGTAGCCAGGACAAAGAACTAACTTCGCTTCTCAAAACCAGTCTCGGGTTCATTCTTGGCTATTTTCGGCCACGTGGGGAGCGAGAGCATGGCACTTTCAGACCAAAAATCGAGATTCCCACCCGTGCTGTCGTCTGCTGTCGAGAAATTCCCTGCGTTAGCAAAAGCATTATCCAAGTCGCTTATGCTTTTGGTCAACCAGGAAACATCATCCGATTCCGCAGGTGGCCAACCAGGTGTATTTGAAGGAAAGACCCATGACTGACCCGTGTCCAACCTAGCATGGCCAATTGATGCATGATTGTTGTGGGAAGACTCGCCAATATTGCTACTTACTGGTCCAACACTCGGCACGTCCCTCCTTGGTGGAATTGTGGCGGTGATCAATGTCGGGGATACATCACAAATACGGGCACTGACCAAGGGCAATTCCGTACCCTGAGAAGTTTCTCTAGGTGCAGAAGCATCGAAAATTCTAGTGGCGATGGTGCTGTGATTAGGTTTGTGCTTCTTGGCCGATCGCGACTCCATGGCATCAATTCAAGAACTGAAAAATATTTGGCTTCTATAATTGTTGACTTGAATAGTGTTCAACGATGAGGGAAAATATCTCTCGATTGGGGAAGAGAGCCAGATTTTGCTTGCAAGTTGGGGTACGAGACAAAGGCCAAACAGACACACGTTCGAAGTTGTAAGCTGAAGCTACTTTTACATAAGCGTGAGCCAAGTCTGTTCAGCGTTGGGTGGCTGGGACCGGGGACCGCATTTGATCACTGTGCCACATACTCCGTAGTAGGGCAAACCTTGGCTGAATCAATGGTTGGACGTAGTCTTGCTGTTCATCACCAGGCCCTCTTCAACGGCCAGCTGTCATGCCGTACTGGCTGCAGGCTTATTTGAGGCGCAACCACACCTGCAGCTTCCCACCCCAGCGCGCTATGCTTTCTTGTTTTCTTGTTTTCTCATTTTCTCATTTTCTCATTTTCTCATTTCTTGTTTTCTCTTTCAAATCAATCAACTCGAAGACGCGAGGCTAAGCAATGGACGGTTCCAGTGTTTTCTTGGCACCGGTCAAGCAGCATCCGACCTTGGAGGCAGCTGTTAGTGATAGCTTGGGAGAAGCATGGTGTCAGGTGCCTCCACTATCTAGCACTGGTTGCTTCATATCCGATATTGATGCATATCTCTCGACAATGGTTTCGGCACTACCGGTAATAGCTGACCGACTCGTCAATGGGCATCATATGTCTGAGTATGTCAATGAGCAGATGGACCGCATGGATGCTGAGACGGATTTTCCTGGGCTACAGCCGTTGGATTCTCTCTGTGAGAATATAACGTCGCTTCGGTTAGTCCCACCAACAGCCATCACTCCCCAAGGTAAATTGTTAAGAAATTGCCTTCACTAGCCAGTTTGTCTCGATAATTACTCGTGCAGCAGCCAACATAAAAGCTGAGCGTATCATCGGTCCAACCAACCAGTTCGAGATTATACCCCCATCGACGGGCAGCTCAAGGCAGCTACAGTCCGTTGTTTCATCAGAGCTGTTGCGGAAGACTTCGCGTAATATGAAATCGCCAAGTCTAAATCCATCGTCAACACATGCGTCACAGAGCTCCATTATAAGACGGAGATGCAGCAGCTCCCCGGCGGACGACCTCATGACAACACTATCATCCCGGGGCAAAGGGCATTGGACTTGCCCATATGCTCTCAACTGCGAACTAGGAGGGGTCAGTGCGGACGGTTCCGCCATAGTATTTGAAAGGAATTCAACATTCAAGTAAGCATGAATACCAATAAACAGTCGGCCTATGCCCCCCCATCCCCCCGCCCTCCGCCTCCCATCTCCGTCCTCGTTTTACACGTAGCAAAATAGCGTAAATCTGACTACATGTAGAGCACATCTTCAGAAACACACCAGGCCATTCAGGTGTGACAAGCCAGGTTGCACTAACAAAAAGGGATTTGCACGAATTGATCAGCTGCGTAGGCACCAGGAAAAATGCTCTCAGAAATGATCAAAGCTTCACATCCCTGCTTCCGCAGCGCGAGTGCTCCAAGGTTGCTGACTGGAGCTGAGCAGACTGTGAATATTGAGAATTGGCATACTCTTTGCTAAACTAATCTGTAGCCCAAAGCATGTTGCTATAGTTTTGTTGTGTTGATTAGTTGTAACCCTCTGCGGCATGTCTTGGTCTACCAATCGTGTGCATAGGTAAGCGGGTAGACATTGAGAACCTATCCCAGACATGGATGGGGTGCCTATTAAGTATTTACAGTCCGTACGATTAGGGGGGAGCATGAAGAGCGAAAGTAGAACAAAGTTTTCGGGGGTCTAGTTGCACTCAACAATTTTCTACCGGATTCCGGGCTATTTTTCCGGTAACAAAGCTCATATCAATTTTTGGTCTCATTGTTTGCCGTTTTGCAGATGATGGCGCATTATATCACTCGCTTGGTAGCATTGGCACTCGCGAAAGTTGCTCGCCCAATTTCTATTCCAAGATTTCATTCATGTACTGGCGCACTCGTAGGATCCTAATGGGGATAGCAGCACAGTAGTTGAAGACTACTATGCCGGTATTTTCAAACACCCCTTTGAAGCGTATAAACAATATCAGAGCTACTTGTATGGTGGGAGCACTCGGTCTGCATTCTTGCTCTACAGGACATGGCGCCGTTCCAACAATTATGGAGATCACGCCAATTATATTCCTCCCAGTTAGAGCCAATACTGAAGAGCCAGGAGACCAATTTGGTTGGATGATATACTAATAGCTAAATTATATCAGCCAAGAGAGTAGAAGCCGTGACAGAAGAAGCAGCTTCACCGAAGACGAGAGCCCCAGCAGCATCAGTCAAACCCTCTAAGAAACCAAATGCCACAAGTTCGGGGTTTAGGGCGACAAACGTAGTTATTGCAGCCGCAGAGAGCCCAAATACAACAGGCTTTCCGAGAAAGTCCACCACATTGCGATAATTGTTCGGGTTTGAAATAAACATCGTAGTGCGTTCTTCATTATACCAGAAAACCTTCCACCAGCTTATCCCCTTAGTCGTAAGTCCTGTGTTGTACCGTACTTTTACTTTTGCTGGCTCTGATGTATTTCCAGGCTGGATTGTCTTCCAATGCAAAACATCCTTGTATTTATTGTGGTACTTGTAATTGACCCAAAAATCATGAAGTGGCATGGTGCTGTTGTTGTAAATCTGAACGCATGCTGTGCGTTGTGTCACTGGTATTATCTTCGCTGAAGCAAAAGTAACAAGGGTTGCCCCAAGGAGGAAGATTGGTTTAAGTTCATTATGCGTAGGTCGTGTGGAGTCTTGTGTGGAAAAATCCGAATATGAAAATCTAATAAAGAAGAAAAATTTGAAAGGAAAGAATACAATTACACACTTTGTATTTATATTTCATCTACAGACGAAAATGCACGCTAATGTACCTCCCTGTGTGTATCGTAATAGCTCTAGTACGATCCTACATAGAATGCTCTTATTATAAGGTGGACCCTAATCTTTGTTTGAAGCTATCATAGCGATATTCTTATGTTGCTTTGAATTATGCATGTATGTTGGGAAAAAATAGCGTAGCCACTTCATATGTGTTACAACACGTCTTACATCCACTGTGATAATACAAATTAGTAAATTTTAATATGCCGATGGTGAGCCGAATAAACGCCGCGTGTTCGCACTTAGCTGGGAATAAATATTATGTAGCCGCTATTGTAAACCCAAACAGGGGCTACACATGAAATGTAGTGACTATTCCCTGCAGCCTTTTTAAAACGTTATAAGCTTGCATACTATGAAATAACGTAAAAAAGCCACTTAGTGGTTTAGTAACAGAATTTTGGCGACGAGCTACTGGCCGGCCAATTACACAATCACTTCATTGGCAATGCCTGGATGTGCCTGGTTACAATCCTACTAGATATTCACAGTCACGCCACGGACAGAGGGTCGCAGCTGACTCGGGCACACACCTAATGCTCTGCTGTGCCCAGGGTACCAGCAGCAAGTCACAGCAACTATATACACTCTGGCTACTCCGTAGTTGGGCAGACCAAAAAAGCGGAGGCGACAATAGGTAGCGCTAACTTAGGTCGGGCTAAACGTCAGCCCAGAACGTGTTTGGCTAGTAGCATCATCGTACGAGCACAATGACTACCAGTCGCCTCAGCCAGCAGCCACACGCCTATTCCTAAGCACGCCAGCTAACATTCTTGAACTAATTCTTTATAAAGAATTTTGCACTTGGGTGGAGCGGCCATGGTGTTAAAGAGAGCAGTCCTCATGCCTTGGGGCGCCATCCATAGAGTGGGGCTTTCAATGAAAAATTTTCGGTGCATTTGTTGCCGGACTTCTCGACACAGGTCAGGTACCATTTGTCTTCTTACCCAAGCACAAAGGGAGTCGTAAAATGAATCTTTTCGAATTACGTGAACTGCAGTTTTTCGAGAGGGACCTGCCCCAGAAACATGTTATTCCACACTTCAAAGGTACGAGCTCCAAAGGCGCCGCACACATGACCGTCCACTAAGTGCAAGATGCATATGGAATCTTGGTCGAGGAGGTGCCCGATGTGAACAACGCGTCCTAAAGAATTTGGCCAAGAATCATATCGATGTTGGATTGTCATTGCGATGCTACCAGTGCTTCAAAACAGACACTATCCACTAATTCGCCCAAACCCGAAGGCTCCGAAATCTACGCCAACAGGCTTTAAAATCTGGGCTATCGCTCGACAAGGCTATTTTTTACGGAGGCTTTGGCATACTCCAAAAGCAATATTTGGACCTGCAGCTAGTCAAAATCAGGTATTAAGCCAGACATCAAGCCAGAGCCAAAGCCGGAAGCGGAAGAGAGGCGTAACAGATGAGATATATCTTAACCCAACACATGGTGTTGTTGTGGCCTTAGTGAAGCATTTGCCAAAGCAGGAATATCATGTCCTTTTGGATAATCTGTTTCCTTCGCCAAATCTCTTCATTGCACTCCGCCGGTTTAATATAGGTGTAACAGGCCCTTGTCGAGTAAATTGCGGCCTTTAGAGCCATTTACTGACACTAAAGCTGCTGATAAGCGCGGTCAATGCTAGCAGTGAAGCAAAACAAGAAGCAAAACAATCAATTCATCTGATCTGGGTCATCTAAGAGAGAAGAAGAGGGAGAGGAATGCTCCCGAGCGCGCCGTATAAAAGAGGCGCGCTAGGGTGGCCACATGACCTTACTGTGGGTTGCACAGGGTTGTGCAATGATCATGATCATCGGCTTCAAATACAATATATTCAATAATAGTCAAATCGGTTATCTAAGAAGGAAGAAAAGAAGTCATCGTGGAAGGCACGATATCGTCGTATAAATATCGTGGCTTGAAGGTGACCACGTGATAAGCTCCGTGCTTCCTATGGTGCTTGGCGGCATTCCAACACTTACTGCAATTGCTCGCACGCTTGACGAGGGATTCCAACAGGCCTCCTTGTTGGACCCATCATCAAATGTTCAGAAGCTTGTGAAAAATCAGATCGTACCCGCTTGAAAGGGCGAGGATCTAACAGTAACGCTTTATAAAACTTCCTCTTGCTGCTCTTTTCCCGCTTTCTGGTGAGTTCCTTTTTATGCTGATCCTTGTCTATACCTATTAGCTGTCTTTGGAATCTGCGCACACTATTGCATAGACTAGCAAAGCTCAAAGAACTTCACTACCTCTATCAGTGTTTACTATTTTTTCAGGCAGAAAAGAACACACCAAACGCCCAGAGGACCTTATGATACTGTTCGGTATCAGTTGATCAAATGGTTTGTACGCTTGGTTTGTCGATATTGCGTGGTCCAATTCAATTGCACAAGTGTAGCCAAAGTCGCAGGACGGAGTTATAAGTCAAATGTGTGAGTCGGAATCGTATGGCATCGGTTTGTTTCTCAATTAAGCTCGCGGTCTTGTTTAACTGCATATAATCAGATAGTTTAGGTACCCAAGTAGTTAGTATCATATAATAACAAGTATTTAATAATAAAGTTAAAAATTTAAAATATTAATTTGCTTCACAAAGAAGGCATAATTTCTTTTTATTCTAAGGGGACCTACGTTAAGTATAAATACATTGTTGAAGGCTGGCTAAAATCATGCTTGTCGAAGAAAATCCTCACTCCAAGGAGCTACCCTGGGCCGCTCAAATTCACACACAAAATAGCTAGTCCAAAAATGCTTCTGTACTGCTGCTTTAATAGCCTCCTTATTAATTTAGCGTATACCTAGGCGTATAAATTAAAGCAAGGCTTTTGTGTCTCAAGACATAGTGACAAAAAAGATCTTCTAGGCTGACTAAACGAATCATCTGATGCTTTGCAGTGTGGAAAATTGTCCTTGATTTCTGTCTAATTTGACAGGGAATTTAACTGCCACTTATCTCTTTCTGTTAGAATCCTTTTTCAAGCGTACGAGCAATTGCGGACAGGGTCACGTGGCTATCCTAGCACGCCTCTTTTGTACGGCGCGCTCGGGGGCATTCCTCTTTCTCTTCTCCTTCTTCTTAGATAGGACCAAATGAATTGAATTGTTTTTCTTATTGTTTTCCTTCAACTTCTGGTGCCAGTTACTCGAAGCCCCTGTGCTTCCAACAGATGCAAATGCCGGATTGTCGTGCAATAAACCCATCAGAACATCGTGCACCCTGGGTAGCAGGAACTAGGCAGCAGGTAGCACTATTTATTTATTTATTTATTCATTTACTCATTCATTCATCGACTGTCCCAGCCGCCTTTTCAGCAGCTATGCAGCCTGCAGCTACCAATACAGACGCTCCCATAATCCTGGGGATTAGTCTCTTGTGCAGGAACATGTCAACTCGTCTAGCCCGGCACGAACCACGCTGTGGTCGAGACCAAGATCGAAAGAGAGCAGACGATGCGACTCGTTGGAAGGATCAGTCTAATAGTGACAAGGGCCTGACAAGTGTAGGGTTATCGGCATTTCCGACATGTTGATAGAATTTGTTGAATTACACAGATTTATCCATGTGACAAGTGCCCAGCGGCGCGGCAGCATTGGCCTTGAGACTAATTTACAGAGTCGCAAGATTGAATAAAGCAGATCTACCGACGAAACCTACATCTCTAGCCAACAATTAGATCTAGAACGGCAATTTCACGTTGAATTACGAATTACACGTATGCGCTCCTGACTTTGTGTCTGTCCGCCACCGAATAAACTGTTTCACTTCCATGATCAGACTGTTTTGGAGTTTTCTGGCATAGCGGGCCACCGGTGGAGACGGTCCCGGAATGTATACATGGGTACCCACCGGTCCAATTTGAGGTTCTGGCTAGTTAGTTACATTCGCGGTTCTAAACAAGTCCAAGTTTAATAGTTACCACTGGGGACCCAAACAGGGATTCTTTTACACCTCAGGTCTGATACACCGTGGTTAATTTTGGTAAGACACACGGATCGCCGCATTGTACTCTGTACAGAATTTTTTTAAACTGCATCATGTTCTGTCATGGTCTTGTCCCTGTTGGAATGCCGCCAAGCACAATAGGAAGCAGAGAGCTCGTCACGTGGTCACCTTCTAGCCACGATATTTATACGACGATATCGTGCCTCCCACCGTGACTTCTTTTCCTCTTCTTAGATAACAGACACTTATGAATATATTCAATTTGAAGCCAACAATCTAGATCGCTGCACAGAACCCTGTGCAACCCACAGTCCCGCCCCGACTTGATAAAAACAACTATTTAGCACTATTTCCAACGCTAACTCCTAGACTCTCGTTACATTCTAAGCCCGTATTTGCTCTGAATTCAGTTAACTTCACAGCTAGATTATTGAGTAGTATGACTACTATGGCTCTCGTTAAGCCTTTTGTTTTCTTGCTGGTGTCCACGGCGGTGGCAGCACCAGCAAACCATAAAGGAAGCTCGACCAAGGCCATCGCCGAAAGTCAATATGGCCTTCTGCAACTTCCTCTATTTACAGTGCCCATTAACCCAGAGGTACTATCCGGAAAAACACAGAAGCGTGATGTCTCAACTAGCATTCATAATCACAAATATGGTGGTCCAAGACCGGTTACGGCACTGGGAGTTGCGCTCAATGTCGGGACTCCGCCACAGAAGATCATTGTCGAACCAGATACGGGATCTACTAAGCTCTGGGTGCCAGGTTTTACACCGAACCAGAACCTCGACACATCCCAGGGTACTTTTTTTCACCAAAAAGATAGCAGCTCCTTGCAGGATCTTAAAAAAGAGGGCTTTTCGCAATATTCACGAGAATTAGTCATGTTGAACATGGTCTCTGACGAGGTCTCAATACACGGTCCGTTAGACATGTTTACAATGTATAGACTTGTTCCTTCTAATTCGTTTTCGTTTCTCTTTTAGGGTCATCGATCGGCAAAACAACGTTCGTGTCACGACTTGGGAAACTGGTAAAGCAGAGTGATAGACAAGACTTCTGAAGTATTCGTAGCTTCTTAGCAACAAGGTAGCACTGTATTGTGAACGGTCTTAATCTCTGGCCATCTAACAATCTGG
>JASWJB010000499.1:0-21798 GCA_032433595.1 Conoideocrella luteorostrata
TGTTTTTTTGTTTTTTTGGAGGGGGGGGTGTGAAGAGGGGGGATTGCCAGGCCAAATGGATATCATGTACAGCACACGTCGACGCTCCTAACCACCCATGGTTAAAGACTCTGGGCCCCATCTTTGCTTCTAAATTGGCGAACACTCTACGGAGGATCAAAGAATTCAAATTACCATCGCAACAGAAAAAGCTGAGGCTACTTTCTGGGCCCAGAAAATGAGCCCGATGACGAGCATCATTGACAAGGGGAGACGCTCCATAGGTTCCATAGATGATCTGACTTGTCGAGACCGCCTCCCTTCGAGAAACAGCCCTTGCGAGGTGTGATCAGAAGTTGTCCCTAATATAACGCTTTCAGCCAGCGGGCCCATTATCGTAATGCCCACTGAGGGAAGGATGGAGTCAGGCAGCGCCCGAGTTGTCGGCTCGTGGCGACCAGGAGCATCTTAATATCCTTGAAGAGAACTTCGACGACATATCCACCATAATGCACGGGCGAATCCTCTTTCGATGTCTTGCTTTGCTTGTTTTGGAGGACAAGACGTGGGGAAGAGTGGATGTACCCCCTGTCCTAGTATGGAAGAGGCGCCTCCTCCTTCCGACTGTGATGCCGCAGATGGCTCAACTACCCGTCGTTTTATTTGAACCCTGGTTTTGTATCAATCAACATCTTCTACCAGGAAAGTCTAAGCGGCAATTATTGAATCCGCTAATGCGTTGTTATTGTCGTCGTTGTTGTCGCTGCAGTTCTCGTAAGTTTCGTGGTTTGTTTTATATTCCCAGGAAGGTGGAAAGCTCGAAGACTTCGTTCAGCAACAGCTCGACACGATGCACACGCAATTAGCGGATCAGCTCCACAAACCAAACGAAGGCTGTTGTGACGATAGCCTGCGGGTCCGTGAGATTGACGGACGACTTCATTCGCTTTGTAACAATACACAAGAACGCGTGCACTCGTCAGCTCGAGCGAGCAGTAATCTAGGCAAGGCTGGCAGAGAGACAGCCCATGAGGCGGGGCGGAGAAATCGCTGTAACAAAATCTACGCACGTCAGGCCCTCGCCAGCTCCAGTCGGAGAGCGTCACACTCCAGAGTCTCTGTCAGCGCCAGGAATTAACTCCGTACTTGATTTCCCACTCTCCCCAGCCCCTACCACAATCGTGACGTAATACACTATAGTACCGCACATATGCAAGAAGCTATTTGCCAGACTTTTGGAAGCGATAAGTTAACGGGCCGGCAGAGTTGTATCGAAAGCCTCTCTACTGCCCTTGCCCTCCACGGATTTCCCTCTCCGTTTACAATGAGAGAAGAACAGTTTGAGAAAGGCTGAGCAGAAGGCATAATAGGATCAGGACTCTAATCGCCTGTCATCAACGGCGAACGTCAGCACCTGACCCTTTTCCAGCGTTACAGGAAGACTGACGAAGCCGACGCCATAAGCATTCGAAATAATTGCATGTACACTCTTCTTCGCATTGTCTCTTGAAGCTGGCTTCATAGCACCACCATATCTAATCAGCCTGCGTTCTGCGTGAAGTGATCAAGCAGAGACACGCAGCACCACAGAGCGCCACATAGCACCGCATATGCACCCGCATCTAAGCTTGTCAGAGTTGGCATAATTGCATACTTCTGTCGTGCGTTGTACCCAATGGTACCTACCTGGCACAAACGCACGCATTTTGCGTTTCATACGTGGCGTTTCTGAAGTGATTACTCCGTCGTAACTAATGTACTATCCATATTTGACGATGGCGAGCCAAGCACAAGCAGAACAGGTTGTTCTGTCGTGATGTCACCCAAGATGGGAACACCTCACCTTGCAACTCTTAGCGTCTGTCGTGCTGCACCCCATCTCGGCCATTTGAGATCAGGGAGGTAAAGTCATTGGGCCACTCCGAGAACCAGCACGCTTGATCGTTCACAGCCTGCATGACCGGCTGTTGTATCCCTGTCGGAGCTGCCACGGCTGCAAGGACCCATAACTAGATGTCACCCTCCTGCGATGGGGCCAACAAGCAGAGCTCTCAAGTCAGCTAACTACTGGATCCAGCACTATGGTTAAGTTGGTGGGCATGGAGCGCTATTGTGTTTCTGGCAAATAGACGAGTCGACTAGATATCCAAGACGCGCCGAGTGCTATACCTAAGCAGTCTTTCGATGCGAGTACGGAGCTAGCAAGACGTACGTGTGTTGACGTACAGTCTTGTAAGGCTGGATTGGGCGCCATTGCGTCGTTGCAGCCGAGTGTCCCACGACGACGACACAACCACCACAGGTCAGCCGAAGCTTCTACTCGGGATGTTGGGCGCATATGGCAAAGCGTTGCACCAAGTTTCGATTCGTCTCTTGACGAGGTTGCCAAAACGACAGCCAATGCTCATCGATACAACCCAGTTTGTAATTTCGGGGGATTCACATTACCTCAGCCGCCTAATATTGGCCATTTCAACGACCCTGTACTGTGTGATGTTACAGCGCCGTCACGTCAGTGCAATTCACGGTTGCCAAGCCATGACACGAAGAAAGGGAATGTGAAGGGTAGGGAGCCTGTTGGCAGTGACGGAAGGCAGAACTGTTAGATCCATTTGCAGCTTCCGCTCACCGTTGGACATGGCCGTTGCAGCCCAGTCTCGCCAGTCAGCCAGTCCCGTTGGGTAAGGCGAATGAACAATATAAGCATGGCCATTTAGTCGATGATTGTTAATTTGGATAGTCGCGTGGGCCCCAGTCGTCTTCTGGCGGATGATCTGCATGTCAACTGGTTGACGAGATGGGCTGCGAAATGAGATGCGAAATGAAATCGGCGGACGCCGACCAGGGCCAGAGTAGCCTTGCAGGCATTGCAAGCATTGCCGCCCCGTCGTTTTTTATTTGGATGGAGCAAAAATATGGCATCACCATTGTGCAATTCCGTCGACACTGTTGGTACTATACCCTAAAAGGTCTTGCTTCTAAAACATCACATGGCCCGGGGAGATATTGGTTGACGACACCAGCGAATCCCACTAGCATGCCATACGGCTGTAAGACAACGGGGGATTCATTTTCAGTCCCGGTGGGTGGCTTCGGATTAGTAGTAGCAACATTATCCAAGGCTTCGGGGGCCGGTCGAGACTGACACGGGTTGCAGTACTTTGATGTACAAATCTGCACGTCGCTGAGAAGGCAGGGCTCCGTTTTGTCCGTGGCACCGGATCAAGTGTAAGCCACTACGCGCCGTCTGCAAGCTACTGGCAGTTGAGCGGCAGGAAGAGAAGAAGGAGGAGAAGAAGGAGAAATATCAGAAATGACAAACTTGGCCGGTCGGTAAAGATAACAAGGGTTGCCTTTTTCTGGACTGCAACTGGCATGATGCTAAACTAAGCTATTGCTGGCCCGAGAAAGCCTCGGCGGGCAGTGGCGGATGCTTCTTCGCCCATGGTCCGATCGCCAGCATGCAGGCCGTCACCTTGTGCATGGTTGGCGTGGGATACAATCCTGACTGCAGATTATATTTGAGATGTAGTCTGAGATCGGAAATTCTGAGAGAGTGGCGAGTGGGAGCATGTACGACGGCCCGCCTCCCCCCTCCCCCCGCCGAACTCGGAAGTTGCCCACAGAAGAGAACAAAGGAGATGCCCAATTTAGACGCATTTCTCCCATTGAGCCAAACGATTAGCTGCTCCTGCCTCTGATCCCGGGCAGACCTGGAATACGACGCTCCGAGATTGTTGCACAATATGGAGTAATTACGGGCTGGCCCATACGGAGTAATACAAGCTATACATATATACTGCATGTACGGAGTACCTGGTGCTACAATACAACAAGCCTCTCGCGGAGCATCTACGGAGCATCTGCGAACTAGTCTTGATTCCCGAGTTCCTGACGCAAGGTCATCTCGTGCTTCTTACCCTTTTCATCCGCTTCAGTGACGGAAGTGCAGCCATGAGGAAGGCCGTTGGACGGCTTAGAATTTGCCATCAGCGCCAAGTGCTGCCGTCGGGCTGGCTTTTGCGCCTTGCGACCCGGCAGAGCCAGGGGGGGGGGGCGAGGCAAGGAAGAAACGGGTTTCCTACCGCCGCGACCGGTGTGATTTGAGCTTGTCGACAGAGCAAATCGACGGACAGGAGAGACAATTCCCTGGCGCGGCTTCCTCTTTCTTGCCAGCGGGTGGAAGTTCTACGTGCTAGTAGAATTCCGGGCGTTGCCCTCTGGCCAAGCATGTCTTATGGCTTGCATGGCACCTGCAGCTAATTCCTTTCAGCCCGACATATTAGTACGGTACTATACTCCGTACAGTCAGTACGCATCTACAATGCAGTGTCACAGTCCGTCGGTTCATGCAGGACCCCGCCCAAGGGTCAACTTTGGATCTGCACATCCGGTATCCTGTCAAGCTGTGGCATTCTTTCTCGCCGGTTGGCCGGTAATGCCAGTCAGGCGCTCGGCAGTCTCAGTCGATCATGTTAGTGCATTGCCACACACACCGGTTTAGCGGCTGGTCCGGCTCCAGGCTGCCCAGGCTGCCAGGACGGCCAGGTTGGCTCTTTCATCTATCTGGCGGCTGGTCTTTGTTTGGTGACCGAAACTAGAAGCTACACGGCCAAGTCGGGAAACAACGGACGGCCCAGAGCGGCCAACGGCTCAACTAGCGCGGGTGGTGGGGATCGGCAATACATGAACAGAGCATTGTTTCTGTTGCCTCAATGTCTCTGCTGTCGCGCTAAGACCCATCATGCTTCTACAGAGTGATGCTGGCAGGAGCTTGGTGTTGGCCGTCTTGGTGCCTGACGACGTGTTGGTACCGTGGAGGTGCAGCCAGCAGGTGCAGCCAGCAGCACTCTAGCGTGCTTGAGTACCTTAGCCGCAACAGCCAGCGACCTGAGCTCACGCGTTCGAACTCTACTGGGCGCATATGGCCGCACATGGCTGCACATCACTGCACCGCACTGTACCATGACTTCACTCCAGCATTTGCCCCGTCCTGTACTCCGTACTTTACGGAGTCTCCGCTGCCCAGGTTGGACAGTGGTTCGTCTGAAGAGTAGAGCAGAACTACAGGCCTTACTCACATAATCGAGAGCAGCTCTTTGCCTGGATTGGATTAAGCTGCGGGCTGATTCAAAAGACACTTACTCCGTACACACGCACACACATACGCACACATACGCACACATACGCACACGTGATGCCAAAGTAGGAATGAGTGCGCGCGTATAACCTTGAGTAATGAATGTGCCATATTCTCTCCAGAGCATATCGTAGCCAGTTGATTTATGACTAGCACAGATACCCCCACACTGTGCATATAGGAACTACTTCGTACAATACACAAATACATACGTACATGCACACCTCATCAACGCCAGCACCAGCACCAGCATCAACACCAACCTCGTGGGTGCTAAATCACGCTTCCGTCCTCCCCGGTGGCAAAATGGGGCTCACAACTCACGGTTTTCCCTGTGCCTAGTGATTACGACGGTTGGTCGAGACTGCGCCGGAGAGGCTGCGTTGTTGGATGCGGCAGCGGTCAGGGCCATGTACAATATTGTACTCCTTACAGGACGTACTCCCTTCACAATACTCCGTGGACGTTGAAGACTCACTAAACAAGGGCAGCAACGGCACAAGGGCACCGTTGGGAAGCAACCGCATCGAGTGCTATCCACGTGAACTTGCGCGGCTCAAAATGGCTTTTTTTGACTATTCTGGCCGTCTTTAGACACCCAGTCAACGAATTGGGCAACTGGACGCTGTCCGAGCGCACGACGTACCTGGATCAATGTAGCTAGGAAACTGCTCCCTACACCGTACCCTAGAGAGCAGAAAACCGAGAAGAAGAAAGGAGTTGAGAAAAGCAATGATAATGTTGGCAATAGCGTTAAATCTGCTCCGATCCGATCCCTGACTCACTGTACGATAGTATTGTCTGGTATGAAGCGTGGAGCCAAGGGGGCGCGACAGCTGTGTTCCCATGGCAAATCTAGACTGTCTAGCTCCTGGCCTACGATGTAGCACTTGGCGGAGATCATGGCAAGTATACCATGCGATGAACACTGGCCACTGGAAATCGAAGTGAGCAGCCCGTTTCGCTGCATGTTAAATCGCGAATTGCGCATGTCCTTGGAGACAGCTATCGTGAGCGACCGCGGGATGCGCCGTCGTCTATAGCACTCTAATTCCGCAATGCCTGATACCTACCTTCTCAACTCCGGACCTTGAAGTCGTCTCGACAGCAACACAGGGTTGGCCCAGCGTTTGACTTGCCGCACAGTAAAGTCAAATCCGGGCTTTGAAATACAATTGAACAAAACTGAAGAGTCAATTTTTTTTATATTAGATGTAGCTGGGGCTTAACCAGATGGTTGTGATTATCTTATTCCCCCACCAGCACTCTCCTACGATTAGTCCTGGAAGTTAGCTAGTTTGTCTGATCGGATAAAGTCGAGAGAGAGCTGGGCTGCGGGAATAAACCAAAAACGTCATCGGCCAACCCCCACCACAACCAGGCAGCCCACTTCCAACATCTACCGTGACAACGACGGCGACATTTTTTGATCTCATACCTCAATTCGGCATATTCTATTCTGAAGATCCTGTAGGGTTCTAGTGGGATGATATCATAGACCATTTGGAAGAAGAAGAGACAGACCCGCCAATCACACAAACTAAACATCAGTGGCGGTGGCACGCAAGGATGCAACAACACTGGACTGTGGATGAGCCTTGGCTCGACCTCCGCTGCTCTTTGGCTGAAGGGCCGTTTTACGAAAAGGCAACAAACTCGGTGCGCTTTGTTGACATCAAAAGGAACAGCATACACACAGTATCAGTAATCGAGGGCCAGCCATCGCTGCAAACCTGCCAGCTTGACATCTGCCCAACCGTGACAGCTGACATTGAGGGGGTTGACCCGCGAGAGCGCATTCTAGTCGGTGTCAAGTATGGCTTGGCGGTGCTTGATCGAAGGAGTGGGCGATATGAGATGTTGGCGCGGTTCAACAACCTGGACAATGAGCGCCTGCGCAGCAACGACGGAGCTGCCGATCCTCACGGGAGATTCTGGATAGGTAGCATGACGGACTTTGGGTACGGCGAGTTTCGACCAGAAGGTAAGTACTATTGTCATTGGCCTGCCCTGTTTTGCCTGCTCGCAACCCACCCGCCACTCTCTTGTACATACGAGGTGGTAAGCCAAGGAGCGTAGATGAGCCAGATGCCACTAACACAAACGGTTTTTTTTTTTTTTTCGTTTGTATAACACAGGCTCGCTATACCGCTTCGGCCAAGACAGCAAAGAGGAAGTGGTCAAGGGCCTCACCATTCCAAACTCGATAGGCTGGTCCCCTGACAACAACAAAACCATGTACTATACCCATTCCAAGGCTCGCCAAATCTTTGCGCTGGACTACGATCCCTCTTCGGGCGTCGTGTCAAACCAGCGTCTGTTTTACCAGCACCCCACTGCTGGAGAGCCGGATGGGTTTCGCATTGACGTTGACGGCAACTTGTGGACGGCGGTGTACGGGGAAGCCAAGGTCCTTAGGATCAATCCCCAGGGTGAGGTAACTGGGCAGATCTCCCTGCCGACGCGGAACATAACCTGCGTGCAATTCGTCGGGACCGAACTCGTCATCACGTCAGCGGCAGATGAGGGTGGTGAGGGTCAAAGCAAGCTATACGGAGGCGGGCTGTTCAGAGTGGACGTGGGTACGACAGGGCTGGATCTGTTCAAGTTCAAGATGTAATGTTTCAACTTCAACCGCGTGGACATTCAACTTGTTGAACACGCTCGGAAATGAATAGACCTTGTTGGCATGGTTCGGACGAACAATCGCGGGGGTAGCGTGGTGTCGCAAACATGTGCCGCTTGCGGGAAACAAAATTACGAACTAAATACAGAGCAGTTACTCCGTATCGAATGTTTCTTCACCTCGACCGGGTTTCGGCAAATTTAAGCTACGAAGCGTAGGAACAATACTCCGCACATATCTACAGAAGGCAGGGTCGCATAGACACAGCCGAACATTGTATGAGCTTGAACGTGAGCATGGACCCGTGGCCAGAAAAACCTTGAAGAAAAATCAAGTCGCCCAGTTACTTCGTAGTTAGTTGGTTATCATATCAAACTTTGCTAACCCCCTGCCCGAAACACATGCACGCACAGACAAGAACCAACTCAAACCACCCTGAACGAGACCGGCAAATCTAGGACAGAATGTGCACGCAATATATGAACGGGGTGCTCTGTAAAATACGTACAGAATTCACAATACACACTCCGTACACTGACGGGTTGTCGGTGAGTTGTCGGTGTGCTCGCTCCATGGGCGAACGGCACGCCTGTTGACCGCCGGGTTCACCGCCGGGCTACGAGACATCTGACGAACCTGGCTGCCCCAATGAGAACACACGAGGTGACAATCACTGTGCATAGAGAGCTGTTTTTTTTTTTTTTTTTGGAGTCTACAAAAATACCCGTCTTATTTTCGTCGTCTCTAGCTTTTGCTGGCAAGTACATTTTGGGGACGGGCTAGAGGAGTTGACACGACCTAAAGAAAAAGTGATGCATCATAATTGCTGCTGTAATGTGTTGTTCACTCATCACAACCTTGGGCTGCAACACCTCTCTAGCTCCTCCGCCCTTGCTCCCTTGCCTTCTTCGGAACATGCATGAAATACTACACGTAGGATATTCTCCGTGAAGGTGGTGCTGCGGATTGCCTGAGTGTCATGTGTCGTGAGCGCCGCGGCGCTTTCTCATCGTCCCCCCCGAGCGAAGAAGTCGGCGAGACGGACGCCGTCAGAGCGAGATTCTTGAATGTGTTTGGTCGCGAGGGCGAGCTCTTGTTCTGTTGGCATGTTGACAATCATCATGTACAGAATATTCTGTTTTGAGAGGGTCAGCTTGTGCGTGGGTGTGCCCCCAATGGAGCAATGAAGGGCAGCAGCAGGTACCAGGCAGCAAGCACCAAGCGAGAAGGGCGTCTTTCGGAACAAGTCTTGGGGGAGGGTGTGAGAAGGCGGGTGGGGGTTGTTCTTCTTACCTTTGTAAATGTCTTCTTGACGAGGGCTCCCGGCGTGGCAGCAGCTAGGGAGCCCAGACGGAGCGCATTTCGATGCTGGTTGGAGTGAGCAGACGCGGCGGGCGAGGATTCTGGTCGAAATGTTGGACATGCCTGACCTCCTCCATATGGGGCGGGGGGGTTGGATTGCGATGGCTGAGATTGAAGTATCCCATATGTATGATTCCATCCACCATGGTTTTGGCCACCATACGGCGCAGGAGGGTTACTCGATGGCGATGTCTCCAGCCTTCTCTGCTCGTGACGCCGATATCGACTCCCATCACCTCCAGATTCATCTTCGTAGCACTGCCCAACAGTTCCCTCTGTTCCCTCTCCGCCACGGCGCCCTCTATTCCCATTCATCTTCCCCAGCTGCGGCGGCGTAATGTACCCCCCCGTAATCAGCGACCTGAACGAGCCACTGCTCGCCGGGTGATTCGGATCCGCGTATCTCGAAGTAAAAGTCACAGCTGGCGCTTTAACCAACCCACTATCGGCGTACTTGCCCGCAAATCTAGCTTGCGCCCTCCTATCATAATAAGCAGTAATATATCTCTGCGCCATCTTCATCTTCTCCTTTGCAGATCTGGCCTCCCCTTCTTTCTGTGCTCTCTCCTCCGCATCCCCGCCCGCCAAGTCCGGGAATATCAAGGCCGCCGATTCAGGGAGTTCCGCCTCGGTCGTCTGGCCGCTTGCCTCGCGAAAACGATTTCGAAACCGCCGCAGCCCGTCGCTGCGTACTTGATCCGCAATCGTGCTCGAAATGTCGCTCATCTGCTCTCCATGATGATGATGATGTTGTTGTTGTTGTCGTTGCTGTTGCTCCGAACGATCCTCGTCAGGCTTGTACGTCATGATCAAGCAGTATAAGCCTCGCGGCATGAAGATGGTCTGGTTGGCCTTGTCTAGGAACGAGTTTGTCCGCGTTCTGTTCTGCACATCCTTTGCCACTGCGATGGATGCTTGGACGGCGATGCCAACAAGCAGCGGGAAGTGCGGGACGACTGCTAACCCCCAGCTGGCGAGGTTGATGGCGTCCAGCCAGGGGGATGCCTGGGTGGATGCGTCAAAGGCAGCGAGGAAGTCGAGGAACATGTCTTGCGGGATGGAGCATTGGTTGAGGCTCGGGGCGTAGGCGCGTATGAAGCCCCGGGACCGGGTTTTCGGCCTCTTTTGCGGGAGGATAACGGGCTGGGGGAGTCTTCCGGGAGGCGATATGTCAGAGTAAGCTGGCGGAGGTGGATGGCGTTGTAACAGGGTGTCGATTTCCGTG
The DNA here is from genome assembly GCA_032433595.1 of Conoideocrella luteorostrata. Taxonomy (NCBI): domain Eukaryota; kingdom Fungi; phylum Ascomycota; class Sordariomycetes; order Hypocreales; family Clavicipitaceae; genus Conoideocrella; species Conoideocrella luteorostrata. Next base: position 10,333 of record JASWJB010000499.1, read on the forward strand.
AGCGATGAGCATGCATCTTCGGTCGTGGACTTTGCAGCTTCGTCTGGCGGTGTTGCCGAGTACGCAGGCGGACTGGACTGGTCTTGCTTTTGCTTTTGCTCCTGCTGCTGCGCTTCGTCCAATTTCCACAGGTTCTCGTGGTATATGTGTAGGTATCCCTTCTCGGACTCTTCGACGGCTGTATGATGAGTTCCACGCTCTAATGCTCCCCCCGAGGTGGGCGGTGAGGCACGAGAACGGGATCCAGATGAGAACGGTGATGGTGAGGGTGAGGGTGAGGGTGAGGGTGAGGGTGAGGGTGAGGGCGAGGAAAAGTGCGATGTTTCCAGGGAACCGCTATTACTACTGACGCCTGCTTTGAGCAGTCTCTTCTTCTCCCTGTGCGAGGTGAGGCTCTCTGAGGCAAGGCCGATGCCTCCTGCAATGCCCTTGACTAGATACCGCTTGAGGGGCTCCAGAGGCTGGCTTCTCTCGGTAGACATGTTGTTGATGTTGATGATGGTGATGGTGATGGTGATGGTGATGGTGATGGTGATGTTGATGTTGATGGTGATGGTGATAGTGATGTTGCTGTAGAAGGGGTAATGTTATGGACGTCAATCTGTGGTTTATGAGTATCACACTGACACCAATGGCATCTTTATCCAGAACGGCCTGTGTCTGTGGTGTCTGTCTGTAGTCTGCGTCTGTAGTCTGTGTCTGTAGTCTGTGTCTATAGCACGTAGTCCACAGGCCGTACATGCGCAATATATATACTCGCAGCTTCGTCAATTCAATTCAATTCAATTCAACTCCATCCAGCCCATATTCTCGCTCCCCCACAGACTTGTACGTACAAGCATACACCTAAACGAGCACGACAAGCAAAAGCAAATGTGAAAGCAAAGGAGCCAACCACACTCAGTTTACGGAGCATATCCCAGACAGAGACATCCCACCACCACACCACAGCTCCACTAGTCAGTGTGCGTGCCCATCCATGCTCGACAGCATTCAAAATACAACACATGCTTTCGTTCAGCGCATGCTCCGTACAAAGCATGCGCGTTCAACACATGGCTTCGTTCAACAAGCGTACAAGCAAACACGCAGTTCCTTGAACGAGAACGACACACGAAAGCGAAGTGGGGGGAGGGGGGAAGCTTCGGCTTTGACCCGCCCCGGCTACTTCTATTCTCGTCTCGTCTTGTCTGTGATCCACTCACTCATGCTGTGTCTATCTCTCTTCGTGTCACCCACCTCACCTCACCTCACTTCACTTCATGTTTCATCCATTATCATCCCGACTGACATCTTTAATTCCCCCTCCCGCCCCTTTTCGGGCGCCATGCCTCTCAGTAAATTAGAGTGATTAGCTGTCCGCTCGCGAATCGGAGAAAATTCCCATGCCCGGTGTAAAGCTCCACCTCGCTTATCGTTTACACCAGCATCACCAACGGAGTTTCCTCCCCCCCCCCCCCCTTTCTTCAAATCCCTCCTGTCCATGAACAGGCAGGCACGCCCTCCTCGCTCTCGCACTCGCAGCCACCATGTCTGGACCAGGACCAGGACACGTCGATGGCTCTGACGGCGCACTACTACAGCCCGGTCAGAAGAAGCCAGCCAAGCTGTTTCATAAGAAATCCAGGACGGGGTGTCAGAGATGCAGGGCTCGTCGGGTCAAGGTGAGCTTCTTCAACATTTCTTTTTCCTTCACTTCTCTCCCACTCTACTCTATTCCCACGTGCATTATAGAGTTGGGGTTCATGTCTGTTCATGACAACAACAGCAACAACAGCCCCACGCCATATCTCATACAAATTCATGCTCATACTCACCACCCTCTCCAGTGCGATGAACTCAAACCCATCTGCTCAAACTGTACCCGCCTCAGCCTGACCTGCATCTATGACCGGACCAAACCCTCACCATCCTCGGAAGAAACAACAGGCGCATCCATGTCCCCTGCCTTCATCCCCGTTGACCATTCTCGTGCCTCCACCTCCACCTCCACAAACGACATCACGATCCCCCTCCACCCATCCACCATCACTGACCCCCCCGAATCCGAATCCCGCCGCAAACTCGAGCTGTCTCTCTTCCACCACTACTTCACCGAAACTGGCCACTCCATCGCCCTCGACCAGGCCTCCTTCCCCTTCATCGTCTCCATCATATCCAACATGGCCCTCCGCTCCGACGCCCTCCTCTACAGCGTCTACGTCGTCGCCGCCCTGCACATCTTCAAAAAGTCCAAAAACACCGACCAGCAGGCCCTCCAGCACTGCGGCACCTATCTCAACATGTCCATCCGCGAACTCACCCATCAGATAGAGCACCTCTCCGCCGAAAACGTAGACGAAGTGTGCATGACGTCCAGCATGCTTCGCATATACACCTTCGTGAGGCTCCAGGACCGCGAGCTAACCCGGCCCTATGCCCCCCCAATGCAGTGGCTACGAACCACCCTGACGAGCAGTTCGGTGTTTCGACAGGCGGCAGAGCTTACCGCCCGGAGCCCCAGCTCGGCAGGTATGCAGATGATCGGGATAGTAGCGCATCTGCTGGGGGAGGGGGGCGATAGGTCTCACTCTGATGGTTTACTTCATCTCGTGAGGCGAGAGAAGCCACACGAGCTGGTTGAGTCGTGGGATGAGAACATTGAAGACGCTTACCTAGCTACGTTGAACTACATAGGACGAGTCTGGAAAGCCATGCAGGACGGTGATCCCCCCGGGAGCGTAGCCAGAAGACTCATTGTGTTCCCGCTTCTAGTAGACTCTCGCTTCGTAGACATGGTCGAGGAACGACGGCCCCGAGCCCTGGTCATCATGGCGCACTATTTTGCATTGCTCTCCATGCTCAGGGGGTTCTGGTGGACTGGAGATGCCGGACCAAGAGAGGTGCGCGCTATTGACGCCGAGGTCAAGCCCGAGTGGGAGCCGTTGATGGCGTGGCCGTTGGAGATTCTGAGAGATCAGATTGTGTTTACGCAGGACATGGATGTGAATAAACTATCGGAATATGCGGCAGGGTTAAAGCTGCAGGTGTAAATAGCCCGACTACTGCTCCGTAGTGTGAAGACGAACGAGAAGAAGAAGAAGAAGAGGAGGAGGAAGATCCTTGCTTCTCCACAGTGAGTGCATCCAGAAGGCTTGGACGTCATCGTGCATCAAGTTAATCGACAATTCGATATTTATAGTCGCGTGCAAGACTTGTATCAATCACACCGTCATAGTTTATCTTCATTCGATACATATCCCTACATGACTAGCAACGATGTGCCAATAACGATAAAGGTGTATTCTATGGACGGCGTACTACAGAAGGCACACATGCTGGCACTTGCAGGGATTCGGCTCGATGTTTAAGGTTAATCCGGAGTGAATTGCATGAACGGGCAGACGCTACGGAGTAAACTAGACACAGTTGTTTGCTTCGTTGTTTGCTTCGTTCTCGTTCTCGTTCGGTTGTTAAAGCATCTACAGCCCACTTGGATTCAGCCACCTCCGTCAGCCATGTCACATCCTTGTCGAGCCTGCGGCTCATTGCGCCTGGCTATGATCAACTCACCGGCTGTTTAATCATGAACTTTTCAATATATTGAATACAGGCTCGATCCGGGTCTCGCCAACGGATACACCATAAACAACAATAATCATTAGGTTTATACCTATAGTCTCCTCCACACTGTTCTCGTTACAAGGCGGGATGCTGTCCCTTTACTTGCCCTTGTACTCTCGCCCATTGAGATCCGTGTTGATTACCAAGTCGTCTTTGTGTTTCATGTGAATTATTATGGTTAATCCTTCAATTCCCAATTCGTCTGCGGGATCCCCCTCATACCCAACGTAGGCGTCTGCTCCTTTCAGCCTACTACCATGCTCGTATGGTCCGAGCATGTCTTGACTACTCACTATTTCGTTTCGTAAATTCAAGTATCGCTCTTTCCAATCACATGAGTGAGGCGATGGTGGTGATATTGGCACACTGGCTGATTTTTGTTCGCCCAAAATGGAGTCTCTCTTCAGCGGGCTGGCCATCTTTTCTTGGTCGTTGCTGGTGTCTCCTTTGACCCCATCCTGCACTCTCTTCCACGCCAGCGAATGTTCAATAGCCCGGACACTCAGTCTGGGCTCCGAAAAGGGATCTTCAATATTGGAGCTGTGAATGTCCTGGTGCGTGGAGTGGTCGTCCTTGTGACGGCATCGCTCAGAACCTTCATTACTAATTGTATACTTCTTCAAGTCTGCGGGGTTGCATGTCTCGCAGAAAATACTCTTGTGTGAATATTTTGGGGCACTTGGCGGGGGTTTGGTGAGATTATGACGCCATTCCGACAACGGGGTCTCGGCAGGTATGATCTTGGGAGGTAGTGACTGCGTGGTATCTTCGATACGAACCATACTCTGCCTCCACTCTGGCGGAGTTGAACAGCTACTTTCCGGCTGAATAGTTTCCGCGATACTGGGGGCTTTGCGAAGCGCTTGTCGAGACCGTGGTACCGAGTTTGGCGTAGATGGGGGCTTGTCTCGCGAAGGCTGCTTAACTCTTCTCAGAGTTGGCCAAGGATCGGGTTCTGAGTTTGGGGTTTGCGTCCTTGCACAAAGATACGTGTCTTGTCTATGCCGCCTGTAGCCTGTCAAGCTGGGCAGATCTGGTCTAACACTATTGGTGTGTAGATCAGCTGGTGAATTCTCGCGGACGGTATGGTCTTGCTTCAGAGCAGACAGCGAGTTAGCAACATCATTGTCCGCTCTGTCAGACAGACTCTTATCACTTGTCCCTGGATGAGCTCTGCCAGGGTCGCCACTACTATTCCTGACTTTGGATTTCGGACTCAGCGCCACTGACTGCAGGTGGATGACATTATGCTGGTTAGTGCTATGCTGCACATCAGGCGGCGATTTGGTCAAGCTTCCTTTGCTGGAGCTTGATTTGATGGAAAATGAATGGTTACTACTGCCTTTGAGGAATCGATTTGAAGCAAGCCTGCGCAGACGGATGGAGCGAATATTAGCAGAAGCATCTTGCTCCATATCTCGGGCATTCGGCATGCTTGCCACAACGTTGCCCCCATCATCTTCGAGGCTTTGTAGACGAGATGCGCGCGGTCGCCTTGTTGGGGTCTCCATATCACTTTGACGTCTAGATGTCGTAGTCACTGTCGCCGTCGCAGAATCGCTCTTCCGGCCCCATTGTCCGAAAGGAGTGGCAATGTACCCCACGCCATTTTGAGCATTGTGCAAGTCTTCAGCATGACGATAAAGCTGATCAATCTTGCCCTGTAATGTCTCACTCAGACGACCATCCCGTCGGTGTTTTTCTACTGCGCTTCCTTTAGCCTGAGCTGAGCAGCAAAGACTATGTCCAGCATTACTACTGCCAAAATCCTCTTTCGCCTCCCCTTGGTCATTATTCTGCCCCTGCAGGGAAGTATTACTAGGAGATCTGTCTCTAAAACGACGGGGAATGCAGTCTGAGAGTCGTCTTGGGCGCATCGCGCGACCGTTTGTAGTTGTCTGCGGAGCTGATGAGACTTCCTTCAATGATCGATCAGCTAAGAAGAACGGGTTGTTCGTGACAGGTCGACGGTTTGGAGTCCTGGGATCAGCCTTGAGAACAGCAGCAGGCGTTTTGTCGATATTTCTAGTATCGGGAATACGTGATGGTTGACAAATCCCGTAGTGTTTAAAATCTCTTGTCGGTTCGACGAGTTCTCCCTGCAACCGCTCTGAAGCACATTTATGGCAGAAATCATGTCCACACCTCCCACAATGTTGCTCATATGGAAGGACCTCGCCGCAGGAATGACATAACTGCGTTCCTTTACCCTGAGAGCCTCGGGATTGGCGGTCCCGATTCAGCGTCAGACCCTCTGGTCGCGGAATTCCGTATACATCGAACATTGCCAGTGCATCTTGATCTGCGGCTGTTTCAGCTAAAGGCTTGCCCTCAGAGGTACCGTCGATAGCCGATGTTCCGAGCATTCTGCAGACAAAGTTAACAGACTTTTACAAGCAACGATGGCTTTTTTGGGGAAAGGAGGGAGGGGATCTCACGGCAAATCTTCTGAAAAGACGTGGCGTCTTGACAACACACCCTGCTCGTGAGACCCGTGGATTGATCCAGTGTGGCTGTTTCTCGCCAAAGCCCGTCCGATGAAGGTTTTGTCGAGTGTCTTCGGTGTAGAATTGTAACTATTAATATTTCGAGAAGCCGGAGTGGCAAAATGCGTCTCTACTCGACGACCCCATCCGAGCCTTCCATCATGGTGGGCTTCTTCCATAATAAGGGTGGTGTATCTCTGTGGCGGTTCGCTGTTGGCAACAGGCACGAGTAGTTGGATACGCGCGTTAACAAATCCAGCCAGCGCAGGTTGATATACACTGCAGCTATTCTTGCGTAAAGATGATGCGTTGGTATCAAATATGTTGGACCTACTTGTTAAAGAATATGCCATTGCACAACAAAGATACAGAATGGGTGTCCAGAGAGCAGATAGTCCACGGCGTACAATCCGGCGGGGAAACATGTTTGGACTCTTGCATTGGCAAACCACGGAGACTACCAGCGAAATTGGGGAGCGGAATGTAGAGTGGGAAAGACCAAGCCGAAGACGTCAAGAAGCTGGGACAGTGTCGCCGAGGCAAGAACACTTTGCACACTAAGATACACATAACCATCAAGAGAAGCAGCGTGGTTCACACAAAAAAAAATCTGATTTATAGATGACCGCACCGCGATTGGTATCAACTGTACGGGTTCGGCGCTAATAATGGTAAAAAGATGATGTACATGAGGTCAGACACCAATAAAACCGTCTATTTCACATGAGCAGAAAGAGTCTCGAGAACCTATTACGTTTCGTCAGCAGCCAATTTTTTCATTTTCAACACCAGTCGGGTTGAAACGTACCTCCAGTTCAATTTTAGCCTCGGCAATATCCTGCTCGCTTCCACCGCCATTGGCAACCTTCTGGGCCTCGGCGATTCCGGCTCGGATGGCATCCGCGCTGAAGGCATCCAGAGGGTAACCCTCAGGGGAGTTGATGCTCATGGTAGAATTGGGCTGAACGGTAGCAAATCCGCCGGCAACTACGACAATTTATTAGTCATGATATTCGCCAATGGCAAGTATACTTTCGTGATCGACCGCAGATATCCGACGGCAAAGTCGCAAGGGGGAGGTTGTTGTCACATACGGAACCACTGCTTAGCACCGCCGCTCTCCTCGACAATCTCGACAACACCGGGCTTGAGCTGTTCAATTGAAGGAACATGGTTGGCCAAGACACCCATCTCACCAGACTCAGCGGGGATGTTGACCTGAACGACGTCTTGGGACTTGTAGATAGACTATAGATGCGCCAATTAGCTCTTGCGCGTTTTCAGTCTTGCGCACCCGTACGAGCGTCAATTGCGCCTCCGAATTGTTCGCCATCGCACGCTTTTCGTCGGAACTTGCATACCTGGTGAGGCAGGGACATGGACAGCTTGATCTAAAGAAAGAGTTAGTTATGCCTCACATTGCTAGGAAGGAGTCACCAAGGATCGAAATTCTACCTTGTCAGGAACGGCCTCGGCATACGTTCTCCTCTGAGCAACAGCCCGGAAGGCTGCGGGGCGAGCTCGAACAGCCGCACGGGCAACACGGAGGGAGTTCATGATGAATTGAGGAATTGGTTGAGATATTGCTTAACCCTAGGCTCCAAAAGAAGTCGTTGACAACGGATTCTTTGCCGGATACCAGGCCATGGTTCGGCTAGCGGGAAAATCCGATACATGTGGTCACGTGTTTGATCACGTGCCTTCGTCTTCGTCCATCTTGCGAGGAGATGCGAAATGCAGTCCTTCGGAAAGCCACGCTGCAGTGATACAATGTCGATCACATCAAAACCACGTTTATTTGTAAAATATCCGCCTCTGGCGTGTAACCAGATTTTGAGATTGTGATATGGAACATGCGTCGCATTTGTAGACGAGATAAGGAATGCATTGCGTAGATGGCTTCCCATTAACTTCACCTTACGTCACGAATACCCTACACCAAAACATCCAAATGAATAAATCAAGGTAGCACATCGTACAGCTGGCAAATACCATTCCTGACACTGGTGGATGCAAAATAGTGCATTCACCGCTCGTGATCAGCCCGTGATCAGCCCTTGATCCACCTCCTGGTTGGCATTTTAATTCCCATCACCAGATCAACATTCACAACAAGCGCCGGAAATCCCCATTGCCACCAGCTAACGGTCTTTCCTAAACTCGCCACGCAAGCCACTTCGATCATTATGCAGCAGATCATCACGACGAATAGGGCTTCTCGTCCTCTCCCCAGACATGATCACCATAATATGAATGACCCCTCAAACCACATATTTTGCCATTTTGCCATGTAAATAGCGATGTAATTACTCCATACCGCGGCTGACGATCACATCCCTCGGCAAATTCGGTGCGGCCTACCCTGGGCTAACCAGATCGGCTTGAGGAGCCAGGTGTCAGAATGTGCGGGGGACGGAGGAGCGAAACTTCTGCCGTTTCTTGTTAATCCCGCGCCTCTACCCAGAATCAATAGAATTCCTAGCGAGCTTGAAGTACGGCCAGAGCTCGAGACAGATATCTCCCCGAGTGTGCCAAGGCAGGCTTAGCATGGGCTGGATGGACGGAACACACCGTAAACCATCACCGTTGCATATTCCTTGTATTGCACCACACTCGGCGAATGACTGCTCCAAGTTTTGCACCGCCCGATACATGTAACCGTGGTACAGGTAGGATATACCGGCGAGATAAGCAGCTGGCTGCTAATAGTGGCAAGGTTGCTATAGCTGTGTTTTCCCGATTGCATGATATTGCCTTTTTGCCAACATTCCACCATTGCCATGCGGTCCTGCAGCTATATCCGTTCCAAGCAGCTTCTCGTTGGAATCGAGCTCCAGCAAACGATGCAGCAGCGTTCCCTCGTGATGGGTCTAGACGCGGGATGTCACTACCGTCATAGCATAGCCCTGCGTTAAATAGCGCACCGCGACACTGGATGAACATTAAGACTTGTTCACTTCACCAGAATGAAAATAGTTGCATCCGTCGAAATTAGTCAAAATGGGTAGGTAGTACCAGAGTCCAGAGTATCAGTTCTTCAGTTCTCTGCGAACTCTTCATCCGTCCGTGTCTACGTGTGACGGGTAAAATGTTTACCTACTGGCAAATACGCGCGCCAAGAACTTCTGAGCCGTTGGTGACTCTTGGCCTGCGCATTTGTGTTACATTCGGTCACAACGCGGCAGCTCGCCGGCTGTGCAATTTATGATTACAATTAACTCTGTCTTCCGCATTGACATCCTGGCATGAATAGCACCCAGGGTGGTATTGTCTATATGCGGGAATGACACTTGTATATTCGCCGAGCGATTATCACAGCATACTAATCTCCAAGCCTGTTTCACCCGATCGCACTGAATGAGCTGGGCTCTAAAAACAAGGTATATGGTAGGCTAATAGCTAACAGCGCGGAAGATGTAGCTAATTGTGAAGATACATATACTGAAAATGAAGAACGAAATGATAATACCATTATAGTGCACTATTGAGGATTTGGGCTGTTGGCTGTTAGCGACTAGTTGGCTTTGGACGAATTCGCTTCTGGACATATGTAGAACAACAGGGAACAACATTGAACATCAATGGTTCTATCTCCTGGTGTTGACAATGCTTACGCCACCAACTGTTCAACAACGTCTAAAGGAACCTCATTGGCGTCGAATTCTATTATCGGATAATAACCCGCCACAGCACTGATAATCCCATCCTTACTGCAGCTATTGACAGACAGATTGGCTCGAAAGCGGCAAAGTCTTGGATCCGAAACGCATCTGGACCAGGTGTGTCCGACATGGTCTGCAAGACAACCAACCAGCAAATGTCACGTTGGAAGAATAAAAACTTGGAACGTAAGGATCGGACCCTACAACAGGACAATGACTAGAATGACAATGTGGCCGCCCGGTCGCCTAAGAATAGGTGCATGGCATTCCAGGAATTATGTCTGCACGGTCAAAACCGGACTGGCTGAAACACGACCGCAGAATACGGAATGCAAATGGGATGATTCCGTTCCCCTCACATTCACCTTCACTGTTCCTATTCATCTGTTGAATGCGCGAGTGGTCACAAGCGCGCCGGCAACGCACCCACAATCATTCGTTGGTTCTCACATTTTTGTCCTTCACCGCTAGACTCTCTCAGCGACCACAATAATTAATACCAAGTGGGATCGGAAGTTCGGCGGCGCTACGGCTCTGTTTTTATTGCCCACCTACTTATGTAGCCTAGCCTCAGTGGGTGTATCTAACTCCAGACTGTGTGCGGTGTAATCCGGACGGCAAATTTCAAATATTGCCTTGGGCTCCACACGTGCTCGTGGTGTCTTTTGGTCGAACAATGGTCCGTCCATCTCGAGTTCTCTAGATGGTCTAAGAAGTAATTAGTTCGTTGGGTGTGTGTTGCTTATGCATGCGTGTGCATACGACTTACATGAGATTGTGTAGGATTTCCCACCCTACGCGCTCATGCCGCGAAGCAAACATCAAGGATGCGGGGTACGGAGTAGTTAGTAGTAGTATGCATCTCAATGTGCTTCAGGATATCTAGATATGACTTGGTACCAAAATGGTAAGACTAGCCAGCTTGCCAGAGAGATGCAATTCCCCGCAAGTGAAGTTGGTAACTTAAACTGGGGTTGGATTTGCCTCTGGGGCCAAGGGTCAGCCAAACGTACCAAAGGAATCTTGATGCCCTGCTTCTAGGCTGCGTATGTACATAAAACGACCCTGAAATAGAAGGATACTCTTGTCTTTTGTCCCCCAAGTCGCCCGGATGCATGATACGATTGGCGGCTCCTCTGTCGACAGGGTGAAATTGCAAGGTACTTGGAAGTTCCCAGAGGCAGGGGCTGCCTGCGCTGTAGCTTTCATAGGCTGGAGAAATGACAAAGTGAATTTCAGCCACCAAACGCTGGTTTCGTGTGGACAGGGGGTATGCAGCATGCGTCGAAGGATCACATCGCAATCACGAATCTGGGCCATCCAGGCGTGGTCGCCAAGACGCGGACAGTAGATGCCGGCCGAGTGAAGAGTATCGGATGACCCGTGTCCATGCTTTTCTGGATGCTCGCTGCAGCCAATGCGCTTGTCGTTCATGCCCTTTTCATCGTCATCCCGCAGATACCGTAGTAAGTAAAAGGGGCTTTTTGGAAGCACCATCTAGTTAGTTAGTAATGAAACCATGGACAGCCATGTTTTGATACCTGACCGACCATGCGGGGGACAGTTTAACTGAGCCATTTCGTCCACATTGTCCAATTGACCCTTTCAATTCGAACGCCCACCACAGATGTAATTAAAGCTTGTTATTAATAAAATCTATTGCCTACAAAGCTATCTAAGCTATATAATAGTTATGCTTTTTTTTTTTTTTTTTT
>JASWJB010000500.1:0-21785 GCA_032433595.1 Conoideocrella luteorostrata
CCCCCCCCCCCCCCCCCCTTTCCCCTTCCAAAAAAAAAACAAAAACAAAACCAAGATGATGAGCGGAGAGCAGCACACAGCATAACAGAAGACTTACTAATGAGCAACTGCCAATCCTTTCTTCTCCTCACCATAGAGTACACCACTAACAGGTCCTCCCAGCGTGCCAACCTTGTCAAGCCATGTCAGCGACCCATCTGCATTCGTCTTAAACGACGAAAGCGAGCCATTCTGAGAAGTCAAGCCCTCATCAATACAAAAAAGTGTGGACTTGGCCCTATCCAGCGTCAACCACGACGGGCTCTCCGCACATCCATCAGTCGACGAAATCGCCTTGAGTAAGGGAACAGTACCCACGGCACGACCAGAAGTCGAGCGCGCGCCGTTTAGATCGAGAGTGGTTACTTTTCCATTGTAGGAGGAAACGTAGAGAAAACTGGTGGCTTGTATTGCGGCGGCGGCAGCGAGTAAGAGGGAAAGGGGTGTCGCCGTGAGCATTGTGCGTGCGCAGGTCGTAAATACCGCGGTATTCCGCACTTCCAACAAGAGGCCGGCTGGGAAGTGGTGATGCCGATGACTTTTTCTTGTGTTTTGCCTCTTCCGAGCTGGAAAACGAGGGAAGCGAATAACGCAGGACACTGTCAACTAGATTATATTGTATTGTATTGTAGTGTAGTGTACTCTCGATCGGCCGCTAGCTCCAGATATTTGAATGACAATTTGGTATGCGTGACGACCATATTCAATTGACATTGCCTATAATTATATATTTCCGTGGTAAGTGAGACATGCTGGCACGGGATTGTGTCATCCCACCACCCATGACGAGTAAACAAAGCTCATCGCAGATGGGCTGGGACGTAGCTCAATCAACTACTCAGTACGGAGTACGGAGTACACAAATAAGGACATATTATTGAATAGGTCCCTCTCCCACGTAGGAGAGATGATGATTGGTACCGTCTGTGTCGAACGACGAATTGCCGGCTAGTTCGATGTCACTCTACACCATACCATGTTGTATGGCCACAAAGCGCAATATCCGGGCCTATTATGGACCCAAATTTAGTGCTTCAGCTACGACTCCGTTCATTCTAAGTACGCAAGTAACTACCGGAGTATGTAGGTTTATGCTAACAAACTAAACTACTCCCTTCCAGGAATACAATAGCTAACAAAGTCCGTGCCACACACAATCTCCCCCACGCTTTGCCTCCACTAGCTGGCTTTCTATCCCGTCGTGACGGCAAAATGTCCACTGCCGACCAACTGGCCGTGGGGCTGGCCTAGGGTTTCAGCTATGGATGGACTGTACTTGAAATCCTCTTCTAGAAAGAATATCTACGAGCTTCTCTCCTTCCAGACCATGTCGTGGGATCGGGAAACGTAAATGATGACTGGCCTCACTTGGCAGTTCGCGTGTAAATATGCTTCATTCTACTCTGCGACGCAAAATACGCTGTTCTCGTCTGATCGCTTCTTCTGGTCCCGATTATAACTAGATGGCATCTCCCCGTGCTCCAAAAAAAGCACTCTCTCCCCCCGCTGACTTTTCTTTTGGTTGCCTGACCATGCAGAATAAAGCAACAACGCCGCGCTCCTATCCGCAATCTTTGATAATTTTATCCCACCGTCGTCCAGTTTTAGAATTCCCAGTACAAATACCGATATCTTTTGTTCCTGTTCGACTTTTCGTTCCATCCCATCCCCTCCAACCTTTGTAGCAGTCGTTTCAAACCTTGGCAATATCAAATTCTCGGGCCGCCGGCGTTGTAGTACCCTTTGAGTGCGACATACTGTACGGAGCCTGCCAAGATGCGTTAGCATACCGTACCTATTAAATGAGCCATCGCAATAACGTACCAAAACTTCCTTTGCGTTACAAATCCTCCAAGCTAGTTTCCGAACATTTCCGTCCGCCAGGACCACAGCTGGGGCAAATTCAATGCCAAACATTTCTCGGATGGCATATACGATTCGCTTGGCGTACTTGCCATCACGCTCCACGTGGCTCCCAAACGGCTCATCCTCGTTGCTAGGAGCGATATCAGGATCTCTGTCCAGGCAGTTTTGCACCACAGGCAAAATTGCAGACTCCGCTGCCTGAGCATACAAACCCTTGGCGTCAAAGGTAACGTCATCGTCAGCGAATTGTGCGATGCGTATCTCGAATGGTTCCGAGATGACCATCACGTTGTGCTTGCCGTTATGGTGGTATCGGAATTCGAATACGCCTTGCGTCCACCATAATTTATCGCCTTCGAAAAGGACCTCTCCCTCAACCATGTCTGGTTCAGACCCATCAATCTTGGGTAATGGGTGCTCAGACGACACAATGCTGCTGTCTGCTGTCAAGGCATCGTAGCTACCTTCGTTTGTGGGAGCCCAGCGTCCAAGAGAAGGTACCTCAGTAGTCTCCCGAGAGCGGTTATCTGTGACCATATACAGACCAATCCAATCTTTTCTACTGTGATTTGCCGGTGCTCTCCACTTGACTTTGAGGGGTGCCCCATATTGGTAAACCATGGTCTTGACCGGCTTGGGGAATCGACCGGTGAGGCTCTCCTTGCCGGTGGCACGATCATGAATTGATGACTGCTGAGACTGTGCGCCGTCAATAGAAAGCGAGTACTGTTTAGGGTCAAGCCCAGCGAGGTCAGGAGAGATCTTTGTTAGTGTGAGGCGAGCCGGCGCAATGTTGAACAGGGCAGACGTGTCTCGCACAATGGTCTTAACTCCAGAGGCAAACTTGGGTCGGGCAGTGTCGATGAAATCTTCAACAAAATTGGCAGTGTCATCCATGACTTTGTCCACGCTTTCTTGCCAGTTCTTGATTGGAGGGGGGAGCGCACGTTTGATGAACTTGGTGAGGCCGGCCTCTCCGCGCATACCCCTACCGTATATCTTCTGCATGTGGGGTCTTTCGATGTATGAGATGTAGAAGAGGCTCAGGAGCTGGGCTACAATGGCCATGATAAAGATGGCTCTGCTCCACGTAATGAGAGCGCCGCCCCAAACCCCGGCCGTTCCAAATATTCTTTCAGGGTTGTTGAGGAATCGATAGATGGAAGTATACGTGAGCTTGGCCTCTTGGTCCCAGAAGAAGTCACCACAAAACCAGCCGAATTCACCAAGGGAGTCATACACACTTAATGCAGTCCACATCTGCAGCGCGATCAAGCCACCTCCGAGAACATGTTTAAGGAGCACGAGCCCATAGCCCCAGTCTGCGGGAAGGGAATACATCTTGTAGCAGGCGGCGACGAATGATGCGTTGCACATAATCATACTAATGTGATGCATACCCTTCCACTGACGCCAAGCCTCGCCCGCACTCTCGCCATATTTGAGAAAGTGGCGAGTCCACATCTTAGTTTTGGATTGTCTGTCAAGAATTATACCAAGTCCCAAGTGGTACCAGACACGCCATAGTAGCGCGTGGGCTACGAAGAATGCCTGCCAGATTGGCGTCTTCGGTGTCGCCAAGGCAAGAATGGCTACGTAAAACGGCACGAGAACAACGACGGAATCCGGCACTCTGAAAAGGTCCATGTTCTTGAAGCCAACCATGTTGTGAACAGGGACGGGTGGTTCTTGCGGAGGTTTAGGGATGGTAGCCGGGCGGTCGATGGAGCTGTGGTCGGACATATCGAGGCTCACGGTAGAATCACTTTGGATCCGGGAAAGGTCCCTCTTCCTTGGTGGAGGAGGGTTGTAGGTTTTTTCGATGTGAGGATTCTCCACAGTCACAAGGAATGCGAATTGAGCGGCATGAGCGACTATGGAGATGAAGAGAACCTCGTAGCTGGCGGCCATCATGGAGATACCATAGTAGCCAGCGTACCCAATCGAGTACATGGGGTGTGGTGCCATTTCAAATACGCCATCAAAGGTCAGGTCTTGATCGATAAGATAGAAGAAATCACCCCAATACCACGCAAAGTCTTTGACGACTCTGTGGGCATCCAACTTAACCCAGAGATTGAACCCAACAAGGGCGATACCCATAGCCCAGCGGGCAATACCAACAAGAATATTTTCCCCTTGCGGGGTATGGCCACAAACGATAGCAAAGAGGCAATATGACACAAAATCACACATCAAAATCAGGTCAACAACCCGTCTGAAGACTAACCATGTGTTGTACTCGAGGGGTGCCTTGTCGAATTCGTAGTCATCTGGTATTTTTGCTTCGAGTTCCCGCTTGAGAAGTTTGTAGACCCACGGCCGAGGGTTGATTCCTGTTGTTGGGTCTTCAAAAAGCTTCCATCGCTTGGCCCAAGTGACGAGACGACGGTGGTGGGATTGAACGTGTAGCAGCACCCCAATACCGACATTATAGCAGCCCCTCCAGAACAGAAAAGTGAGGGCAAACACCGGTCGCTTCCATCCAGGCGGCAACGTATAAGCAGCAATGATCATACAGGCCAAAATGGCAAGCACAATTGCATCGGAAAGATTCTTGGGTTGTCGTGGGTCCAGAAGCTGCGAGACCATGTCGTTAGTCGTGGGCACGACGAAGACTGTCCATTTAGGCATCCTATTAGTGCCAATGCGCTACAGAGCCGAGGCATCCTCGACAATTATTGGACAATCACTTACCTGTGCCATCTGGGGTACGTCCATAGGTCTTGGAGGGCGTGGCCTTGCCGTCGTCAGAGCCATAGGCAGGCACTAGGCTTTCCACCGAAGCGGCTTGTTGAATGGCGCCCGCTGATGATTCTTTGTTGTGCCTTTGGCGAAGCCCGGCGGCCTCTGCCTCGAGGCCGGTGCTTTGACTCATGATTTTAATGGACAATTAGGAGTGATTATCCATGAAGCATGAGGAAGAGTAGCCGAGGGAGATAAAAAGTGTGGAAGGCCTAGAACCAACACGAGGGGATGAGGGTCACGGAGGGAACCACGAGGATAAATGTGGGCTTCCCGGTCGCGTTGGCACTCGATTCGATGCTGCTAATTGCCTCCTTTGGACCTCAAGGCAGCGCCTCGGATGGACACTGGAGAAGCTGATCGCGTGCCACAGTATGGCGCAAATGCTGCACAACAGCTCGTAGCCTCCACTCTATATTGACTCGTTCGAACCGGGCTCGAGCGCGTCTATTGTAGATGCACCAGTTAAGGAGTGTGAACGAGGGCGATATCGTCGTGATTGGTGATTCGCGTCCAGCCTGTGGTTGCGCAATGGACATGGAGGTGGCTTTAATTAGGCTTTTCCAAAGAGCAGGTGTGTCTATTATTATGAATGTATAATACTATACGAAGACCTTGCAATACGTCAAACAAGGCATGAGACCCAAGATTGTAGGTCGAGCATGTCGTGTAACCCAGGGCAAGCAAGGAATGATGGCGGCAGGGGCGGCCGAGTTGTGTCCTGGTTGGATAAAGCATGCCATCGAAGCGCAGGCGCTTGCTTGCATGACCACCTCTCCCCCCCATGCCTCCTCTTAGTGCCGCAAATAACTGCCTCGCGTTCCCGACAGACAAATATACCTCTGTATTGTGTGTGTCGCATTGTACCACAATCCGTAGTTGTGCTGACTGCTCACTATAGAGAGAATCGCAAATCAAGTCTCTGCTCAAGACCGTTGACCAGCCATGGCCCAGATCGAGCCTCCAGCAACGGGTCTAAGTCCGCCCTGGTTGTTCTCTGTCAAGCAATTGACTAACTAGCGTAAGGCTAGCACCGGTAAACCAATTCCCATACAGCAGGCGACTGAAGAGTCCAAGACGTCAATCCTGCACCATTAAGCGTCGCAATTGGCCGTCTAACATGGTGGAGGTCGAATGTATCCCACCTAGTGTGGAGGCAGCTGGCAGGCAAGCGGGGGACAGTTTAACTGAGCCATCGAGGTGGCATTAACTCCGCAAGAGATAATGCCTTAGCGACCAAAAACACAAGAGAAGAAAAAAAAAAAAAGAGAGAGAGAGTAAAAATAATATATAGCTTAGTTAGCTATTTAGGTAATCTATTTTATTAATAATAAGCTTTAATTGCATCTGTGGTGGGCGTTCGAATTGAAAGGGTCAATTGGACATTGTGGACGAAACGGCTCAGTTAAACTGTCCCCCGCATAGGCAGGGTGATTGAATACCTTCGTACTCTGTATTTTCGCCCAAAAATTTAATTGCTCATCCTTGGCCGTCTTCCAGTGGATTCCGTGTCCAAAGGTCTCTCCTCTCCGGCTAGTAAGTTGGTGCGAGTCCACTTTCACGAGCCAAACTGGGCAAAACAATGTCGAGCGTCCGATTCAACAAAACAGGGCGACGCTAGTTGTATGATACCATGGTTGAAATTGTAGAGCACACTCTCGCTAGCCGTTTTTCACTGCACGGAGTACGGAGTACAATGCTCTAAAAATTCACCTCAAAACCTTCGTTGGGATGATGTCAAACCCTCACTGTGCTGCATGCAAGGTGCTAACAGGAGTTGATCAGCGACGCTGATCAATTTGGAAGGCCATCGGGATTTGCTTTCCGTCTCGGCAAACCGGAAAACTCTAGTCAAGTATCCCACCTAGATGCAGCATGCAACATTCTTCATGAGGAACCGGTCGGGAAGGATTGCGGATGCCGAGCTGCAGCTGGAGGTGTCAACTGTCTGTGTTGTATTTTTGTCACCCTACTCCGCCACCACTACTTGGTGTCTCGACAACGGCTCCATGTACAGTAAATATTACGGGTTGTATTCACTGTTCTCTGGAAGACTTCCTGGCCGTTCTATGGTCATTGCTGCTGTGTGAAAATCGTCGATCGGTCTCTCGACTTCCGATCCTGTAGACCACAGCATGATCAGCATGTGCAATTTCTGGCAGCCCAGGGCCTGGTGCTTGTCGCTTCGGGCTCTGTCAGTAACGGCAAGGCCCCAGCTTAATGGCATCACGACAGATGGAGCAGGAGAACACTCCTGAGGAAAAGCCCATCATTAGATCCAAAATTTCACGGTCACGTCAGGCCATACCAACGGCTGCGCAATGGCAAAGTAATACGCTGAAATATCACGCTAAAAGTAAGCCAGAGGGAGGTAGATGGTGGTACAGTCGTCATGAAAATGCATTAAACCCAAATTCCTAGTACCCTATGACAACAGAGAAACAGACTACTGAGCTTTCTTAGCAAACTCGACCCTGAGAATAAGATGTTTGAAACCGAAACCATCCATCTTGTTACAAGCTTTGACGGCATCGCCTCTGTCTGCAAAACTGATGAACGCGAATCCCTTGGCCATACCCGTTTCCCTGTCCTTGGCAAGAAACACTCTGGTGACACGTCCGAAACGCTCAAACATATCCCGCAATTCTGCCTCCTCTGCCATTTCTGATACCTGTTCATGAAATTAGGGAGTGATCTCATATGCGCAGTTGTAGCACACCTTTCAAAAGCGGAACTTACGTTTGTGACACGAAGTGTAGCAAAGTCGTCTCTCTCGCCATACTTTGATCCTCCCATCCGCTCACCAGCAGCTCCTCCACGGTCTCCACGCAGAGCAGGGGGAACGTAAGAACCCTTCTTGCCTGCAGCACCACCAGCAGCCCCAGTGTCATCGGGCATTCCACCAGCGCCTTCTGGGGTGCTGGTCTCTCCAATAGGTGCCATGGTATCTTTGTAAGGACATCTGGCCGTGAAATGTTCGCCGTTGCAAATACGACACTTGACCTTCTTGTCTTTGAGCTTGTCTTTCATCGACTGAGCGTTCGGGTCTTGGCTCTCGTCCTTGGCGTCCTTGCGCCAGTTGATGCTGGGTCGGAAAATGATGTTCTCACCCACGGATGTGGTATCGGGGGCAGGACCAGCGCCATCCTTCGCGCTGAGGCCAAACTTGGCCCAGGTCTTGCGATCGGCCACTCGGGGGTTGACGGTCTCCTTGTGTGTGACGTACCGGACGCGGCGAGTGGTCTTTACTTTCTGGCCTTGGTCGTTGAATCGATATGAGAGTATAGTCTTCGTTCCATCCTTGTTGGAAATCGTTTGGGGAGGCGGCAATTCGGTGGTCGGCTCCTCGATTTCATCGTCGTCGGCCCAGTCATGCCTAATTTTGATGGTGGGGTCAGTAGCAGAACGCTGTCGCTTTTCAGTTGTACAATATGTACTCACTTGGTCTTGGGCGGCGCCGTAGTAGCCATAGTTGCGTCTGGGTAGCGTTTTTAATACCACTCTGAGCTCTGGCTGTACTTCTGGTTAATTTGCGGCGACGCTCCTGGCCTCGGGGTCGGCAGTTGTGATCGTGGGGATTCTCGTTATATCGACGAATTTCGCTTTTCGTGCGATAAGTGTTTGCCGTGGGGCAGGAGCTAGAAACGCCACATCAATGTGGCTTTCGCGTATAATCACGTGATATTGTCATTTTCGCGCCCCCTACCCGAGGATGAAAGACAGAAATGAGTTGAGTACGTAGTATCTTCGAATTCTGATTCCATGGTGAATTCTTCAGGAAACATTCTCTCGATGTTCAATGTGAGATGAGGTACTGTCTTTCTATGTTATCAAAATTGACTCGCTGTGGCTTTTAAAGTTTGCTACGGTATACAACAGCAATTTATACTTTAAGATTTGAGGAAAACATCATCAAAGGTAACAAAACAAGTAGTATATTTATTTAAGAACCCATGAGATTCTACAAAGAATGAGAGCTATGGCTGTCTTGTACTGAATCCTGATTGAGATGTACAGCACCTGAACTGGATCTAAGCCAACTAGTTGAAATCTGGCCAAGAAGGCCAAGCGTGGCGCAGCCAAAGTTGCCCGCTACCGCGTAATCTCTTACGGAGTAGAGCATGCCGCCGTCCAGTGACACACGGAGAGTTTCGACCACGTCCAATAACTCGGAGGCCAACACCTTTTGCGGCTTGATTTCAAATCTCCTAATTGAACTTGCATCCCTCAACAACCGCTCGTCGCATCACAATTAAAGTCGCGCTCGAAGAAGTTACTCAAATACTCGTTCTCCATCAAATAACATATTCTCGATCACAAACTCCGTCTCTCGCAATGAATAACAAGGGCGACGAGCCTCCTCCATACGGTGGCGCCGGCTCGCCACCACCACTGGCACCCAAGCCAGCGTATGGCGGTTCACCAGCGCCTTTCCCTGGAGACCAGCAACGTTTCCAACCTCCTGACCAGCAGCAGCCTTACTACCAGCCTCAGCAGCAACAGAGTTATTATCAGCAAGGTCCTCCGATGGGCTACTACAACCAGCAACAGGGACCCTATCCTTCCGGCCAAGGCCCTTATCCTCCACAGGGACAGTATGGACCTCCTCAAGGACAATATGGCCCTCCCCAGGGACAATATGGCCCCCCCCAAGGACAATACGGCCCAGGTTATGTTCCTCAAGAGCGACGAGACAACAAAGGGGGTATCATGACTGGTTTGATGGCCGGTTTGGCATGCTGCTGCTGTTTGGACTGCCTCTTCTAAACTGGACACGCAATTTGCGGGCAAAGTCCGAAGTCCTTGGCAGTGGCTTGGCGCCGAAGTTGCGGTATATATCACAACAACAAACTCACGACTCCCCTTTACCAACCTGACATCACAGCCGAGCGACCCGACGTTATGTTTTTTTTTTTTCGTTCCCAGTACCGACGGATGCGCTTGGTGATATCGATAATCAAAGGTCAGATGCACTTGGGGAGTAGTCGCTAGACTTCTTATTCCTGGGCTGTATCTTGCGATTTCTTCTCTGTCATGGCGTTGGATGGGCATATATTGGGCCCTGTTGGGCGTACTTTGCTTGTAACCGTTGCGAATTATTCTACTTGAATTGTAGGCGTCAAAATACTTCACAACAAGATTTACTTTTTCATCCGCTGCTTGCGAACACCATACCTGCGTCATTCCGCAACTCCCATCAGTGTCAACGTTGAATAAAGCTCCAATACTCGCGGCAGCACCTCAGGTCTAGCAGATATACGGGTCTGTTCCGGGACTGATTGTTGATGCCCATTCACACGTCCGCGTGATTGCTACAAGTTTCGTGCAAGTCAACAAGACGGGGCTGAGTAGACTAGATTCGATTTGGTGCTTCTCAATTACTAACTGTGAGACCTATGCTTGTTGTAGGGAAGACAGAGTTGTGCTCTTTGTATTAGATAGTTCGGTAAGTATTCGCCGTTTGAGAACCTGGCTCGTTACGCCTACAACGTCTTCGCTTGTCGGCCCGAGCCTGCGGCTCCGAAACATGAACAGTACTGTCTCAAGAGCCACGTCCTACTTGCCGTGACAGGTGGCCTCTTTCGCATTAAATCGCCAAGGAAACCACGGATGGCCGGACATGTGTTCTATACATATGTTCTGTACCTATGTAGCTTCACTCTACTAACAAGTGGACAAGCGGACATTTCAAGTCTAACTGTGTTCGTTGTGTAATAGGTCGTCGCCTTTCATTGTTTCCTTTTTAGGCATTTCGTAGTGTGGTACAAACAAGATGTCACCCCTGCTCACCTTTGGACGGTGCTGCCAACGGTTTGCTTTGCTTGCCTTGATTCAGGTCATGGCAAATGTTCCCTGCACGCCGCTTGTGCATCGTTACGCCACTGGGGGCTGTTCGATATGGGCATTGCGAACCTTAATCCTTTGGAAATTTACGGTCGGTAGACGGCGCTTCTGATAATCTTCGGTCGCCATGCTTGCCGCCAGCCTGGACATTCCTTGTCCAAGACAAAATTTGGGCGCTTGATGCAGACCTGGGGGCTCTTTGGAGCCAAACGATAAGCTGTAGTTGACCCAGAGTAAAGCACCAGGCGGGGAAACTCCGTTCAAGCCCATTCAAGCCCATTCCTTGGCCAGGCTTGTTTGCCAGGGTTTGGCTGAATGATGCAGTGAATGGGGCCGTGAATGGCTGCAGTGTAGCGCCAGATCATGCTGTCGTACCTGACCCGCACCACTAGATCGCCCTGCGAGCCACTGTGGTTGGCTGCGCCAATCGAGACGCATCATTCACAGCCTCTGATGTCACTGGTTGGCTGCTGGGTGGCACCCTGTTCTGCCCACATCGGTGCCATTTCTGAGACGAATTCATGACGCGCTTGAATGGGTTAATATACTAACTACCTAGTACAATACGTGATGCCCATGTACTCCGTATGTACTAGTTGTATTAGTGCCAGCATAGACCTTCTCATGCCTCCTTGCAATCATTACCACTCACCACTCCTTTCCTTTTAGCTCCCCTCTTACCTCCCCATCAGCACCGGGACGTTGATTGTTTTCATACTCGTTTCTGCTTGGGTATTTCGTTCTGTTCTTTCTGTTCAAGCAGTCTCTTTATTCCTGCATCCCTTGGTTCCACCGTCTTCTTATCGCCCTACTGGAATTGGGGATACTCTCCACTCTTTTAGCCCGTAAGGGCAGGAAACACCGTTTCGACGACAATATAATTCATTTAATGATCGAACTTATCGCCGAGAAGCCTGAAGTCGACGATGGCATCATCAATACCCGGTAGCAGGGGCCTCGGACCCCAAATGTGGCCCATATCCATCACCCTCCCCGAATCAGCAGTCTCTGCTTCTCAACATATGGCGGGCTTTGCTCGAGCTAACGGTTCGCCTCCAAATGGCGAGGATAAGCAAGGTCTTGGAATTATCAGTTTCTTGACCGCTATCGGTGTGGCTCTAGCTGTTTTTGTTGCACAGTTCTCTGTCTTTACGCTGCTACGAAACAAGCTTGCCAGAATATTGTGAGTGACGGCAAACGTATCTCTCTCTGTGTTGGCGCAACATTTGTCAGCTTCTTTAGTTGTTCTATATTATACTGACCGACTTGTGATCATGTAGCAAACCCAAAACCTACCTTGTCCCTGAGCGCGAGCGTACGGATCCACCGCCGAGAAATCTAGTTGCCATGATCCGAACATTGACCCTCTATCCAGAGCGTGAGATTATCAACAAATGTGGATTGGACGCCTATTTCTTCCTCCGCTATCTCAAGACTCTCCTCGTCATTTTCATTCCGATATGCTTGGTTGTGTTGCCCATTTTGGTACCTATCAATTATGTGGGTGGTAGAGGCAAAAATATTGAAGTTAAAGAGAGCGAAAGACTCAAGTCAAACGGCACTGGGCCTCCAACAGGTCTTGACACTTTAGCTTGGGGCAATATCACCCCAGAAAACTCAAGCCGCTACACCGCCCATCTTATCATGGCCATTCTGGTAGTTATCTGGGTTTGCACCGTGTTTTTCTTTGAGCTTCGGGTCTACATCAAAGTTCGCCAAGACCACCTTACCAGCGCCGAACATCGTCTGCGAGCCTCTGCAACTACGGTTCTTGTCAATTCTATTCCAAAGAAATGGCTCACAGAAGAAGCACTCCTTGGGTTGTTTGATGTTTTGCCAGGAGGCGTCAGAAACATTTGGCTCAACAGAGATCTCACATCACTATTGGACAAAATCTCTCTCCGAGAAACTATACACAAGCAACTAGAGTCTGCCGAGACGGATCTGATCAAGGCAGCCAAGAAAGCTCAGTTGAAACAGCAAAATGCCGATGAGAAGAAGAGACGTAGGAAGCTCAATATCAAAGCACTGACGAAGACTGAGAAGGCTGCGCGTAACGCTGAACAGGATGCCGAAGCTGACCGCTTAGCTCGTATTGACGATGGCACAGATACTGGACACGAACAAGAAGTTCCTCACACGGTCGACGCTGGTATTCGCGAGTCTCGTCTTGACAGTCGAGGTAGAACCCATGGCAAGGAGAATTCGCGAGACGATACTAAGACAACCGAGGACCATCTTAATCCTCTACATCAAGTTGGTGCCGGTCTGAAAGGCGTTGCTGGCGTTGCTGGCAAGGCCGGCCGTGGTGTTAACGATGTAATCATTACAAGCAACGGCTTTATGGCACTGGACTCGACACAAGAGCCTTCCAATCAAGATATCTCATACCCCCTCCCGGCCGGGTCACTGGATGCGCCGCGAACTAACTCTCCAGGAGGTTCCGTGCTCACATCTAGTTCTACCAAAGCTATGAGGAAGCCAAGGGATGTTGGACACGGCATGGACAACAAGGTTCGCAAACTGGAAAACATTGATGACATGTATTCAAGCGTGAAACCAAAGTTCTGGCAGTTTTGGAAGCCACCCCCTGGTGCCTACACATCTCCCGTGCCACAAGGTCCCCAAGTATCGTATGATGCTTCTGAGGAGTCTTTCTGGCAGTCGTTGAAAAAGTTTCTGCCATTTATGGGCCCCAAAGAAGAGCCGTTCAAGTACGACGACGCTTATGAAGCGGAATGTACTCTCGACATGGAATCCGGGGCATTATGGACAAAATTTATTAAGAAGAAAGACAGACCGACACATCGCCTCCCTCTTTTCGGAGTTACTTGGCTCTTTGGGTTGCCTCTTATTACCCAGAAGGTCGATACGATTTACTGGTGCCGAAAAGAACTGGCTCGTCTTAACTTGGAGATTGAGGAAGATCAGGAACATCCTGAACGGTTCCCGTTGATGAGTTCCGCTTTTGTTCAGTTCAATCATCAAATTGCAGCGCACATGGCTTGCCAGAGCAATGTCCATCACCTGCCGAAACAAATGGCACCGCGAATGAACGAGATTTCACCTCGTGACGTGGAATGGGGTAACATGGCAATCAACTGGTGGCAGGAATGGCTTCGCACCTTCGTAGTGGTGACTGGTGTCATCGCGATGATTATCTTGTGGGGTATTCCAGTTGGTTGGACAGCAGCATTGGGCCAAGCAGATTCCCTCATCCGTAGCAACTCCTGGCTTTCTGCCTTCGAAAAGAACGAGGCTTTAGGCAAGGCTGCCAAGGCTGTCTCTGGCGTGCTGCCAGCCGCTCTCTTGGCAATCTTGCTCGTTCTCGTTCCCTTGATTTTTGGCTTGCTCGCCGGCTTCCAAGGCGTAAAAACCGGGTCGCAGAAGGCGGAGTTTGTGCAGAGGTACTATTTCATGTTCCTCTTCGTACAGGTTTTCCTGGTTGTCACTATTGCGTCCTTTGTCTTCAAGTCCCTGAGTGCGTTTATCGAGAACTTCAAACAGCTGTCCAGTGTCCAGGAGGTTCTCAATCTCCTAGCGAGAAACTTGCCATCTGCTGCCATCTACTTCTTCTCCTACATGATTCTACAAGCTCTTTCGACCAGCTCTGGTACCTTGTTACAGATTGGCGCCTTGTTTATGTGGTTTGTTATGGCGCCAATGTTCGACAGCACGGCTCGCAACAAGTGGACCAGAAACACGTCTCTCAACCAAATCAACTGGGGTGCTGTTTTTCCTGTATACACGAATTTCGCCTGTATCGGCATAATCTACTGTATTATTGCGCCCCTGATTTCCATTTTTGCAGTCATCACTTTCAGCTTGCTGTGGCTTGCTCAGCGGTATGCCATGCTCTATGTGAATCGGTTCGAGACTGATACTGGTGGAGTATTATACCCTCGAGCTATCAACCAAACCTTCACTGGTATTTACTTTATGGAACTCTGCTTGGCAGGATTGTTCTTTCTTGTTAGAGATAATCTGAACAACCTCACCTGCACAGCGCATGGCGTCGTTATGATTGTTGTGTTCGTTTTGACCGTGTGGTATCAAGTGGTGCTGAACAGCGCTTTCTCGCCTCTTTTCAGATACCTACCTATCACCTTTGAGGACGAAGCCGTACTTCGTGACGAAGCATTCCAGCGAGCTCAAGACGTCCGCTTTGGCTTGGTCAGGGAGGAGGAAACTGACCGTGAAACCGACGCTGATCCCGAGGAGAAGCAATCACATCTCCCGGACGATGATGATGCTAGGGATATTGAGATGCAACATCTGGAGCCTGGTCGAGCGGACGGTGCACACCACCTTCTGAATCCGGTCAAGCATGTGGGAACTTGGGCGAAGGTGGGAGGCAAACAAGTAGGCTCATGGGCTAAAGGAGGCGGAAATCAATTCCGGAAGCTCAAGCAGTTGAACGATAATTCTCAAGCCGCCCAATACCGCCGTCAGCAACGTAAAAAGGACCTGGAAGCGCAACGTGCCATTGGAGCCGCACTCTACGGTGGCATTCACGACGACGTTGAAGATTTGACACCAGAGGAGAGAGATGCCCTGACACAGCACGCCTTTGTGCATAAGGCCCTGCGAGCCCGGCGGCCGACGGTCTGGATACCACGCGATGATCTGGGTGTTAGCGATGACGAAATTCGCCGCACCCATGCATTCAGCAAGCATATTTGGATCAGCAATGAAGGCACTGCGCTGGATAGCCGAGTTCGGGTGGTGTACGGAAAGAACCCTCCTGACTTCTCCGAGGTTGACATTATCAACCTATAAAGAGAAAAGTGTATGGCCATACATGCACAATGAAATACCGTTGGTGTTTGACCGAGGTGGCTTCATCTCCAGACGATGGGCGCCAAGATTGATGGATAAACGGGGGGCGAGGATGATGGATTTAGATATATCGGCCCAGTTGTACGGGAACGGATCGGGCCGTGGGCTCTTTGATACACTACTTTGCATAGCGCGCAGCATTTCGTCCTTTCTCTTTCCTTGTTCGCTTATCCTCTTAAACATTGAGGACTTTTACATCTGACTTCGACCTGTACCATTGAAACTGATACAGTTAAGATTGGAATACGAGATGAAATATGACTATCTAAGATTTTTTTTCCCGTGTGAGAGATGGAATTTAAATTATGTTATTCTCGTAACAGTATATGTCCTATTCTGATGCTTGCTGCCTTGCGAAAACCAACGCCAATGCTAGATGCTCCGAATCCCACGATCCTAAGGAGGCTGCTCGAACCCAACAGCCGTATCAAATCTATGCTGTCGCAGCCGTTATTTCTACAAGCACTCAATGCCCCTAAACCTACCGTGTATGTCTACAAAAAATATCTGTTTCTGTTGCTATCTCCCCGCCTTCTTTGTCTCCTCCATCTCTTCTTTTAGAACCTCGTTGAACTTATCCGGATTATCAAGGTACAAGTGGTGACCAGCCTTGGGAATCACGACCACACGCACACTGCCATTTTCATTGCGTTTCTCTTCATCGGTTCCTTCAAGAAGGGCCTGGATCTTGGCCTGCTTAATTTTCTCCTCTGAAGCAAGACCGCCCGCCACATCCATCCAGTCGTTTTCGCCATACATGAAGACAATAGGAATGCCAGTTTCCTTGATGGGTTTGGAGCCGTCAGGTTGGGGGATGGCCTGGCGGCCGACATGTTGAATGCGGTTGATGACGGGGCGGCGGGCGTAAGCGCCAGGAGCGAGGATATAAGCCAGAGCATACTCGCCACTGCCTTTTTGTTTGAAGATGGAGAAGGAATAGTCGTGGAGAGCTTGGGCTTCGTCGGGCGGGAGGTGGTTAAATCGTCTGGAGCTCCAGCCGGATACGAATCGCGGGCCGAAGGGGCCGGCCAGGCGGACGATGCTGAACGGGGATATGTTGGCGTCCCAAAGCCAGACCAACCAGCTGGGGAGGGGTCGCTTGGGGGCGTTTGGCTGTCCATTGGCAGCAACTTCATGGGGAGTTTTGGCCGGCATGTTGGTGTGGCCCTCGGTGGCTGCTAGCTGGTCCTGAGTGAACTCATTTTGAACTGTTGACTCCTCGGGCTCTGGCAAGGACGAGTTGACGGCATATGGATCCTCGGGTATTCCGACGGGCGAGGCGAGTATTAATTTCTTCAAATGGCCAGGATACTTGATGGCATACGAAACAGCAAGATAGCCGCCCAGAGAGTGGCCCAGAAGCGTGAAGCGCTCAATCTTTCGGGCTTTGCGCCATTCTTCTAGAGCATCGATGAACCAGTTCTCGGCCTCCTGGACCTTCTCCTCCTTGTCGCGCGCGTGGATCTTGAAGGGCGGTCTTGAGGAGTTGCCCATACCAAGCATATCGAGCGCATACAATTTCAAGCCCGGAATACGAGTAATGGGCTCGAAATTCTTGAAAAAGAAGCCTAGTCCGGCACCGTAGCCGTGAACCATGACGAGCGTCTCTTCTACTTCTTCGCCCTCCCGCGCAATGCAGATCTCGTTGAGAGCGCGGTTCTTCCCGGACAGCTGGACCAGAGACTGACGCCATGTCCTGGTTCCATAGGGATCGTGCTTGTTTGGCGCGGCTGAAGGCGTAGTAGCAGTGAGGCTGCTTACGGATTCCTTGAGATAGGGCATAAAAGAAAGAACATTGCGTTCGGCAATCTGAGGGGTTACACTCGTCCACTAGAATTAATTCTGTGTTAGGATCCGGATTCACATGTCTGATGACTGGCTACCTGGTGACAACCTACCCATTGGTACGCGGCATCTTTGTAACCCAAAGGAAAATACGTTGTCGGGCCCTGTCGCGAGGGCTTTTGCTGCCTCAAGTGCTCTGGAACATCGGGGCTGGAAGACATGTTGATTAGTGGTCGTGATAGCGGGATCGGAGTCGATGACGTCGGTGCCGCCACGGAAGGAACAATATGGGGTTTCGGTGCAGACGCAATGCGTGACCGTTGCAGCACAACAGAAGCAGTAGCAGCGGCCTGTTGTCTAAGCATGAGCCAAGGGGTTTTGAAGTCCCGGGATCTTGAGGTTGGGTGGCCCGGTGCTTTTATCCAGGATTCGCCACGAGAAGAAGTATATGAGTATATATGACTGTTGTACTTGTCATCAATGACTTGATTGCAGGGGGGCTTCCGTGCGCGCCACGTAAGCAGGCGTATTGCACAGCAATGCCTCTTAACAGTTCTCAATTCCGATTGCCCGAGAAGAAGCGAAAGAATAGGCAGCAAAGACGTATGAAAAGAGAGTTATTAGACGTCTGGTGAGACCGGGCGGTTTGCACTAGTGCAGGGCAGGCACTCGCGGCGCGGACTTAAGGCTAATCTGTGAAGCTTGCTGCGTGTGGGTTTCGGATTTTGGATCCGTCCGGAGGCCGATACTTACCATACTAGTAGTACCTGCGCCACCGAGATCTATAACTAGCGGGCGGACTGTTCCGAATGGGGGGACCGCGTGAGAAGTCCGCTTTCGCATATGCGAGCGAGGACAGACGGTGGTCGATATGCCGCAAGGATTTTGCTAGCGGAGTTTGTTGAGCTGTGGTTTCACTGGGGACCGATGACGGCGATGCGGAAGCCTAGCCTATACAGGGAGAGAGACTACGGAGTGCGCCGTATGGGGAGGAACAATCAGATCAGCTGAGCCTTGAAGCCTTGAAGCCTTACATTATTTTCCGGCTTCAGAGGCTAATTCAACCGGGGTTGTGGCTGGCTTTCTAGAAACAGTCGTTGAATCAGGGGCTGTTGTCGCGAGACGTGGAGTAGTCAACGGTAAAGTACGGAGATGATTGATGGTACGCCGTGTAGGGCTTAGTGCTCGTTTGCTTGTGCGGCGCTGCGCAAATCGCGGTGTACACTGGCCCAAAATCAGCAGGACAAAATATTAGCTACATTAAAGCCGTTTTAGATGTCAGTGTTGCTCGAAGTACAAACTTGATGAGGCCCAGCCTAATATGCTCATGTAGAGTCAGGGGTTTCGACGTTGCCGCATTGAAGCACTGGCGCCCTATGAATGGTGCAGTCCCACTGGGAACCTACTAGCACCTACCGGGTAGTTATGCTGTACGTAGTACTCCGTAGTATGCCGTCGGTTCATCCACTCCGCAGTTAGCTGCTGTACTCCGTACTCCCCGTAAAAGGGCAGCAGCTTCAGCAGACGGACCAGACACCCCGGCCCCAATAAGTCGCCATGACGCAGTTTGACAGCCAGCCGCGGCCACTGCCAAACCACCAACCTCCTCAACTCTCCTTGTCCCTCCCGTAGCTCTCGAGATGCTAGCCGAGAGCGCATTTTGAAACAGAACAAGCAAGACACGCCGACCCGACATCCCATGCCACTGCAGCACTGTAATTGCGACCAACTCTACGGAGTATATTCGTAAACGCCATACTCCGTACTCATCGGCAGCTCGCTCGTCCATCTCCTCGCCTTGCACATAACCTCATTGGCGGTTTCCATCCGCACTTCCGTGAAGCACTTTGCAAACTCAGTCTCAGCCCATTCGCGGCCCCCTCGACACCAATCTCCCTTCAACTGCATGGCACATCGTCGTTGCTAATCGGCTGCATTTCCAGCCTCAACAGTCAACTTCACCGGGCGAAACCACCCCTCCTCTCACCTGCATCGACCAGCCGCAATCATGACCGAAGACATCGACTCCATCGTCAAGGGCGCACCCGCCACCCCTACAAACCTCAAAAGCACTCCGGGATCCTCTCCTGTCGTTGCCGCGTCTGGCAAGCAAGGCGATCCTCTCAACCACGCCCCGAGCTCCCCTGCCATGGTGTATCTGAATCTTCTCATACTCGAAGCCTCTCTCCGAGCACAATTCCTCGAGCTCCGCGCTCGAAAACGACATCACACTTTCTTCCTGACACTGCTGACCCTCTGGGTCGCTTTCTTCGGTTACAAACTGTACTTTGCCCCGCGTGAGGATGGCCGAGGCGTGGGAGGCTCTATCTACTGGGCGTTGGAAGGCGCGCAGAAGGTATGCTTCATGGGTGGCATCATCACCGCAATTCTTGTTTGGGGGACTGGTATTTGGGACCGGGGAATCCGTTGGCCACGCCGATGGTTCGCTATATCCAATCGAGGCCTGCGGGGTTTCAATTGCAAGCTTGTCATCATACGGCGGCCGTGGTGGGCAGAGGCGCTGTCTACGATTGGCTTCTTCCTGACGTACGGCTTGTTGTCTCACACAGCCAGCTCCTCGTATCGGCACGTTGAACCTGCGCTACTACGAGAGACGGAGAAGGAGCTCCAGATGGCTGGCGATGGCCATCCTATGCTGGTGCTGCCACACGATGAGGAGGACAGAGGCGGCCATGAAGAGGATCTCGCACCCGGAGGCGACTACGTCAAGCTGCTTCTGCTGCCCAAGCCATTCTCCCCCACGTTCCGAGAGAACTGGGAACTCTATCGAACGGAATACTGGGAAAGGGAAAATGAGCGTCGAGCCTTGCTTCGCCAAAAAGTCAAAGAGCATGATCGAAGAGCAACCAAACAGACGTACGGCTGGTTGTGGTGGCTGCCTTGGAGACAGGTTCCCCAGCGCAAACTGAACGCAGGAAACAAGTCTTTCCACCGTCACTCCGGCAGCGAGAAGGTGCGAAGGCATCGAAGTAATAGCAATCGCCGCCTCTCCGTGAGCTCTTCCCGGAGCCAGACACCGGCTTTGGAAATAGATGACGGTCAAATTACCCGTCGTCCCAGCTCAGCATCGGACAAGCGCCGCAAGAAGCAATCTTCCATGTCCATGTCCAAATCGAAGCGGTCTGGAACGGAGTCCCGCTCCGTCACGCCCGAGGCGCCGTCGCCACTGACAAAGGAAGCGACGGTGAAATCGGACGATTCTGCGCATGCCGAAGGCAGTAGGAGGGTGTTGCGGAGCGCTGGGCAGAAGTCCGCCAGGGGGTCGCCAGAGGCGGACATGGGTAGTTAACCGGTAAGGGCATTTCTCGGCATATCAGACGTAGATAGAGCAGTAATTGTGAGAATGCCAGTTACGAGTACCAAGTTATCTGACCCAGATACGGTGTGTGCGGGTTGCTCTTTCTCACAACCAATCACGCAAGTACATGACGTGGAAGAAGGTTTAAAGATCCAGGCCGCCCCTCTGATAAAAAGCTCATATTGCATAGCTAGTACGTACAGTCTCATTTTAACCGACGCTTCAATCAGCGCCGAAGCACAAGGCGTATATGATCCCTTTCCAGTAGTATCGACTCCACGATATCCACGCCAATACATGCAGCCCCCAGTACTTCATATATCACACTAGTAGCATGCCTTTCGCTTCAACAGCCCACTCCACAGACGTACGGTGTGCCTGTTTACCCCGGGGTTCCCAACACGCCCCCAGTTCTCTTATGGAGCGTCCCAGGGCGGCCCACCACCCAGTTTATCCAGTTTATCCAGTTATCAGGGCTCGGAAAGTGCCGAAGCTCGGGGGGGCTGAGAGTCTGACAGATTCGCAATTTGAGACTTGAGTTTGTGTTGTTGTTGTTGTTGATGTGGGGGAAATACGAGAGAGTCATGCGTTTGGTACGATGGTGTCGTCATGGTACTGTCGTTGGTACGAGGAGCTCGAGGGAGGCATGCCTGTATGCATAGCAGCTACGGAGTAGACTGAAGATACATCACGGGCTTTCCTTGCTTATCATGCGCAAGCTTTGTGAGCGATGCTTCTTGACTCGTACATCGGGACCCCAGCATGGCATTCATCTGTTCATCAGCATTTCCAGAGGGCCCTGGCATAGTATTCCTATTTTTCTGTGACTGCACCGTTCTAGGCCAGCATGCTTTAGTACGGCAGCCCTACCATCCCATCCACCCATCCATCCATCCATCCATCGACCCATTTGTGTCCTGCAACCACACATGTCACTCCAAATTACAATCAATGTCTTAACTGTGCAAGCGATACCTGTACCTGGTTCAACAGGCTATACTACTTTGCAGAAGGCTCGGAATACAGTCCCCGAGAGCCACAATGAAGTGATGTATTCCGAGCACGTTGGGTAGACGTTCGGCTTTCTGGCCGTGACGTGATGTCATCCCTGCCTGGCTTAGAAAAAATAAAAGAAGGGCCGTACTATACAGAGTGTATCGTAGCACACATACGGAGTATACCAAATTCGTAAGAATGAGAACCCCCCCCCCCTTTTCTTCTGGGCCGGGCTGAGGAGTACTTTTTTCGTTATCAGACGGATGCCCTCTAGTACATACATGTATATATCTACCTACCTACTTACATACATACATAAATACATACGCACACGCACACACGCATATATATA